>VXBS01000470.1:144766-178285 GCA_013400255.1 Sitta europaea | reverse complement strand
ATATATTATTATTATTATTATTGTTATTTCAGTTTATTCTCACCACATACAGAGCCTGTCAGGGGTGAACTAATTTTGCAGCAATGTTAGCACAGGATGGAATTTGTGGCAGTAGTTTATAGTCAAAAATATGTCTCCCTCTGCTGATTTTTAGTGGTGCAGTAAGAGTAGCACAGCAAGGCATCTATTTCTAGCTGTGGTTGGTTTAAAACCTTTGTTCTCAAGTACTATCCAACAGAAGTCTTTTCCAAACAAACCCCCTAAGTGTTTCTAAAAACAAATTAATATTTTTCCAGAACAAATGTTCCAGTTTTGCCAGGGAAAAACAAAACAAAAACCAGAAAAGAAAACTGAGATGAGAAAAAGTTATTGAAAGAAAAAATTGTGTGATTTTATGGCTAAACAAACACTCATGACCTGTATGCACTGTTTGAAATTGTGTCTGGTAGAGGGATAACATTTGTGTCACTCCAGATGCGGCAGAGGGGAGCTCACAGACTTATGCTGATTTAACTGAGATCCTCTGCTTTATTCCTAGGCTACTTTGGGTTTTTTATAACCAAAACAATTTTACTAACTCTTTTAGATAATTTTTTTTAAATTCCAGCTTTTTTAAAATTTTTTTTTAAATTTTTTTTCCGAGAAGAAAGGGATGATACTGAGAATAATCCATTAAAGTTGCAATTGCAGGAACCACTCTCTGTAATATTTTCAAAGCACAAGACTCAGATTAATATGCAAAAGTCCTTGTGCCACATATGTCAATATTTATGTATGTAATTACTCAAATTATGTATTCTAAAACTCATTTCTGTTGAAGAAGCTATGAAGAAACTGCAGTACTTTGAGTTATCACTGCCACTTCTGTAGCTACTCAATTAATTTTGCACATGCAGAAGGGTCCAGGAAAAGACTGTTTTGCCCCAAACAAAATTTTAGTCATATTTCAATGAAGAAAAATGAAACTTAAAAAAAATATTCACCTTGAGAAAAGGATTATGGGTTCCCACCTGAGTAATAGCTCAAAATAATGCCCCAAAAGAGCAGGGACTGCAATTAAAGAATGTGATTTTGGATGTTTGCTGCATGGGCTTGTGCAGGCATTAAATTAAAAGTGTGCTTATGAGGTACTTGAAAAAATGCTTGAGAAATAGTAGGAAATAAAATGCCAGAAAATCATCATGATAAGTGGAATAAACTTCTCCAGACACCTATAANACAGCAGTAATGCCCTGTATGGAAACAAAACTAAAACCCAAGTATTTTTAATAAGTTCAAGGTTTTTTTGTGCATTTCCCCTTTTCTCAAAACAAAGGAGAAAAAAAAAACAACCAAAAAACCCAGCAAACCAACTCCACCAGCCCCATATCCAACAGAGCTGAAACTTGATACTTAGAAAGTTTCACAAGAAGCTAAAACTGAATTAACAAATGGTCTTTAGGCCACTATTGCTGGCTCTTCCTGAAGAAAGACTTATTATAGAACAATAATTTCTTTTTCCACATTCCTTTCTAGACTTCCATAGATACAAGGAACAGTGCCCTCACATTAAATACTGCTCAGAGGATGCCTACACATTCCCTGCTGTTTTTGCATTGTATCCAAGGAGACGTCTCAGATCTGGACATAGGGATTACACATTTCCAGCTTTCTTATGGATCTTTGTTTATTCATGGGAGAAATGAAGGAATTTTATTCATAGGTACAATGTAGTTTTTCATACTTCTGTTGTGAAGAACAGGAATCCTTTTAGAGGTTTTGTTTACTTGTGGAGAAAGCCTTGAGAAACCCTAATTCAGAAAAGATGAGCTGTCTTTTACATGGTGATGCAATATGACTTAATTTTTTTGAGGAAAATGGTTTTCTGTACCAAAGTTTTCTGCATGTGTCCAGATTGTAACTTTCTTAGTATGGATTTTTCAGTGGTCTTTTTTTGCAGTTCTTTTTGCCAACTTTCAGTTTAATGAGTGGATCAATCCTTGCTAATCCAGCCAGTCTTTTAAAATCTTCCTCGTTTTTTGAAGTGATTAAACGATAAATTTGATCAATAATATACAAAATACCGCTGGTGTCTTTCAGAATATTTTCCTGCCACAAGTGAGGATGTGTGCAGAGTGGCTGCTGCATATTTTGTGTTGTCTTTGGGAATATGTTGCTGAAGTCATCAATCTTTCTTTATAATTTTTTTCCCCAAGCTGCTCAGTGCATCAGGGCTTTTCTGACAAGTCTTGTATTTCTGCTTTTCTTAAATGAGGAGCATTTAGTATGAAAACTTTCTACTTCCTGAGGAGGAGAAAACGAGTTTTATTCCTGTTCAGTAGTGTCTTCCAGTAGTCCCTGCCTGCCTAGGTATTACCTCTGCTGCACTTCATTACCTTTCTGGTACCCATCACTAGCTCAAAGGGTGTACAAGAAACATTAATTTTTAACTTTAAACCATATTCTTGGATTTTACATGTAGCACCTCATCAAGCAGGAGCCCCACAGTTTCAGTGGGAGGTTTTTTGGCATTAGAAAAAGAATTTCCACATATTCGATGTAATTTTTTTTTTGTCATTTTTGCCAAAATAACAGCAAGGATTGTGCCTATATGTACACAGAGTAGCACTGAGATTTTTGATTGTATTCCATTGTGGTATTTTTTTTTCTAAACCATTGCTTTTCTTTTCTTGAAAGTGGTGAGTAAAATGATTCTGGGCTAACATATGCATTCAATAATCTGGCTTGTAGTGAGTTTCCAGTCACATGTCTAGTTAAATATTGAACATTAGAAAGAAAATTCATGAGTCCTTGGGAGATGCTGTGGACACTTGNACATTTGTGTCACTCCAGATGCGGCAGAGGGGAGCTCACAGACTTATGCTGATTTAACTGAGATCCTCTGCTTTATTCCTAGGCTACTTTGGGTTTTTTATAACCAAAACAATTTTACTAACTCTTTTAGATAATTTTTTTTAAATTCCAGCTTTTTTAAAATTTTTTTTTAAATTTTTTTTCCGAGAAGAAAGGGATGATACTGAGAATAATCCATTAAAGTTGCAATTGCAGGAACCACTCTCTGTAATATTTTCAAAGCACAAGACTCAGATTAATATGCAAAAGTCCTTGTGCCACATATGTCAATATTTATGTATGTAATTACTCAAATTATGTATTCTAAAACTCATTTCTGTTGAAGAAGCTATGAAGAAACTGCAGTACTTTGAGTTATCACTGCCACTTCTGTAGCTACTCAATTAATTTTGCACATGCAGAAGGGTCCAGGAAAAGACTGTTTTGCCCCAAACAAAATTTTAGTCATATTTCAATGAAGAAAAATGAAACTTAAAAAAAATATTCACCTTGAGAAAAGGATTATGGGTTCCCACCTGAGTAATAGCTCAAAATAATGCCCCAAAAGAGCAGGGACTGCAATTAAAGAATGTGATTTTGGATGTTTGCTGCATGGGCTTGTGCAGGCATTAAATTAAAAGTGTGCTTATGAGGTACTTGAAAAAATGCTTGAGAAATAGTAGGAAATAAAATGCCAGAAAATCATCATGATAAGTGGAATAAACTTCTCCAGACACCTATAAAAATAACATGTCGAAATAGAGCAGGTGGGGTAATCGTCATCATAGCTTCAGTTCTTGGAAAAAATGACATTTTGTCTTCCTTCCTTCCTTCCTTCCTTCCTCCCTGCCTTCCTCCCTCCCTCCCTTCTGACACTTCTTTCCGACACTTCCTTCCTTCCTTCCTTCCTCTCTTCCCTTTCTATCTCAATCCCTTCATTCCTCTTTTCTTCTCTTTCTGTCTCCTTTTCTTGCTGTTTTCCTCTCTCTCTTTCTCCTCTCATAAAGATATATTCACATATATAAAAGCTGCTTTCTGTTTTAGAGCTGGAACTGCAAATTATTTTCTGGCTTTATTTTTGCCACATAAAATTCCTCTTGTGAGACAAATCTAGAAAGTAAAATTTAGTACATGCCTAGTATGTAAACCAACCTTTATTACTCCTGAAATAATATGATGTCAGCCTATTTTTTTTCCCAAACTACCACATTAAGTAGTATACTGTAGGGTTTTTTTTTCCTAAAGTCAAGTGATTTGGTATTATTGGTAAGAGGAAGAGGGGAAAGAATACTTCTTTTAGCCTTGAACAGTCAAATGGTGGGTGTATGGTTTGAGATTCCAAGACTAGTACTCTGACTTTTGCCCAGATTTATGTTGTGGTATGTCAATTTTTGATTCTTCTTGGAGAGAACACTCTCTCCCCATATTGGTAGGACCAGAACTGGTTCCTTGTTGTGCCAGCTGTGTCACTGCAGAAGCATTTGAGCATTTGAGGTTCTCCCAGTTAGCAGGATGTAAATGTAACGAAGGGATGGTGATGACGTGGGACAAGAAAGCCCAAAATTCATTGATATCCCAGGCTTTCCACCTCAGCCATGGAATATCACACATGGAATAATGGATGAGGTCATTCTGGTGAGCAGCTGTTCTTTCCCAACCAGCTTTTCCTGCAGAGTTGGACTTCCCTCCACGCACACCCAGACACACCAGCTAAGTCAGATACAGTCTGACTCCTCGCTGTGCTTTGGGTTCCATCTGGGGAAAAATTATTTATTGCACGGCAGTTGTTTGGGTTTGGGCTGTTTTGCCCTGCAGAGCTTTAGAATTGTCTCCTCTGTAGGCAGTGAGTGAAATGTTGTCATTGGAAGGATGCTCACGCCCAGGACTGCTCAGGAGGAGGCACCAGGGGCTGGAGCCGTGCTTTGTCAGTGACATATTGGAGAGGAAAGGAAGTGGGAATGACTGCCCTCAGAATGCTGCATGACAAATATCCAGGCACTATCCAGGGAGCTGTATCCTGCCTGTGCTGGGGCTCAGCCTTTTTTAACAACTTGACATTTCACTCAGTCTGCTTCTTCTTAACAAGTTTACTGTCGGGGCGGGCGAGACGAACAAAGGAAACGCCGTGGACTGCCGGGGGCTCCACGAGATGCTCTTATAATAAAACAGTTCCTTTCTTTCTGACAAGGCTTCTGCATCATCCTGTCTGTTGCTTTGCAGTTTGGCAGGGGTGAGCAATCCCAGAGCCCTGTGCAGAACAGATGTCCACCTGAGTGACACCCACTTTCCACAGGTGCCTGTGGCCGTGGACAGCAGCTCCATCCAGGGGTCCTGGCGTGGCTGTAGAAAGTCTGCAGGGCAGGAACGTGCCAGAAATTGAGAGTCATGGATTTTACACAAAAACACCCAAATATGGTAAAGCAGACGGGCTGGATAAGTGAATTTCAGTAGGCAAGGCTGACCACCCACCTTGAATTACTTTCAACCCCTACCCAGCCAGCTGTGCAAAAGTCACTCCTTACAATTACTTTCTTCCAGAAGTTCACTTGAGTCATTGAGACGTTTATGCAAGGTAAATTTTTATATATGTGTGTAATACAATAATCTCTTTTGACTCTCAGAATGATAACAAAACCTAAATTTTGATAAAATTTAGAAGGTAAAAAAAAACCCCAAACAAACCAAGCCCCAAATTATTGAAAGCTGCCCTACATCCTTAAGGATTTGTAAAGGGAGCCAAAGTTAACAAAACTTTAGAAATATATGTGTCCAGCTGGGAAACATTTTAAAGTGAACTAAATAAAACCTTTAGTTTATTTAGAGTGAACAGTAATCAAGAGCTGGATTTTACTGGACCTCATCATGTATACTAGTCATGTTAATGTGAAGTAGAAAGATTAAAAGCATCAAAATTTTAATTATTTTTGGACTTTTTTTTTTTTTTTTTACACTTAGTTTTGTATTATAGTAGCAATGTTTCTTTAATGCCTTAGACCAGCTCCTTGGCAGTATTCCTACTTTTTCCTGATGAGGAGAAGGGGTATACCTGAAGCACTGTTGCACTTTGACCATGCTTAGGTGGGATAATGATACTACAAGATGGCACAAGTTAAAGGAATTGCATGTTCCAAAGGCTGCCACTTGGAATTTTGCTTCATCCGGAAATATCTGTATTTGAAATTTTTTTTTAAATTAAATTAAAAGAACAATATACATAAAAAAAACCCAGACCTCTTCTGTGAAACAAACCAGCCCAAAAGATGTTATCAGATTGATTTATTTCTGTAAAATTGAATGGTTTTGTTTCAATTTAAATGTAATATCTGAAGGGGAATGAACACCCTACTTAATGGAAAGGTTTTGATGGGGATTTTTTTTGTATCGGGGACAGCTTTTCAAATCCCTCTTTTATTTCCTCACTATGCTTTTAAAACAACATATATTCAATGAAACCAACACATTCCTGTGGAATTGGTTGAGGTTTTGGAATTTTTTCTCCTTGCTGTAAGAGTTTCAGCAAGCTGTGATCATAAAGCTGCTCGGGTCCACCCAGACTGCAGATCAGTCTGGCAGAGCTGAGCTATGGGGGAGTCAGAGCCATGACCTAAAGGTGGTTAAGCCTTTCCTCATCCTAGATCCTCTCCCAAGCTCAGGCTGTGGAGCTTCACTGGTCTTCCAGAGGGTTTGAACCATCTCCACTCCGCTGCTTGGAGCACTCCTCGTTGTTTTCCAGGTGAAGCAGTCTGGATTTTAGCTGTCCACAGGCTCTCTCTGCAATCCTGCAAATCACTTTTGCAATCCTGCCACGAGCATTCCAAAAATGTCCAGGGGTTCTGAAACAGCTCATTGAGACCATTTACATCTATGCATGTGTTTTATCAATGTCTTCATAGAAAGATAGAAAGTTGAATGGTTTGGGTTGGGACTGACCTTAAATCCATCCATTCTACCTCTTCGTTTCCTATTTAGCTGTCAAAATATAGGGCCTGATTTGAAGCCCACAGAATATTTTTTGTGCTTTTCATGGCTTTATCAGACCTCTAGTCCTTCTACAGAAGACTGAACTGTACTACTGCTCACAAATAACTCAGCATGTGGCTCTGAAGAAGTATGTGGACAAATTGCAGGAGTGTGAAATTCCATTATCTGCAGGATGCCAGATTAGATGTTAAGAGCCCCATTTTGAAAGGGGCTTTGCAAAACCATAAGTCTTCTGCCTGAAATGTTTTGTGTTTCAAAAGTTTGGAAAACATCATAGTGTGTTTTCTATTTAATTCCCTATTAATTCTTCTTCAGATTCTTATCTGATTGATTTTGAGAAAATACTTTTTACTCCCTACACCCTCAAAGATGGTCTTGGAAAAGCTCTTTGTAGAATACTAAAAGTCTTCCCAAGAGAAGAAATATTGCTGCACGTTACACATTTTTGGATGTGTGTTATCTCGTGCACCAGTAACAGGGAGGCAACTTTTCTGTTTGATCCACGGGAAAACTGACAGGGTTTTGGAACCAGCTGCAATGGATTGGAGGGGTTGTAATGAGAATTAATGACACCTAGATTGTGGCTCTGTGCAGTAGCAGGCTAAAACCACCCTGTAGCCAGAGGGATTTCCATTTCTTACACGTAGGAAATGCTACAGAGGTAGATGCTTGTTCCTTGCAGGTCATTTAGAATATCTAGATATGTTAAATGGATTAAGAAGCACCCTAGGCTGGATATACCTCTCCTTTCCATCTCCATTTCAGTGCATATGCCATCACTTCCCTCCAGGAGAGGCTCTGCTGATAAATCTCTCCCAGGACTTGTTTGGGTTGGCACTCTGGGCTGACAACCCTTGGCTCTGCTCCTTTTTTGCTACTTGTTTTCACTTTCCTTCTCCTGGAGCCAGAATAACAAAGCACTTCTTTGAAAAAGGGCTCTTTCTTGGCTTGTTTTCCACAAGCTATTGATAAAATATTTGATAGCCAAACTCCTTCCCTTTAAAATCCTGGTTTCATCTCTTTTTTAATAGTCTTTGTCCTGTTTGTTTGTGTTTGCCTGCAGCAGGAATGGGTGTGAAATAAACAGGAACAGCATAAGTTAGAGGCATCAGGACAGCTTAAAACTGATTCAACTGTCTGTGTTCCTGCCCTTAGGGTCTAACAAACCAGTTCAACAGATAAAGACTTTTTCTTCTATATTCATATTTTAGGGTGGGTTTTCACCCCAGTGTCTCATACCCAGTTAACAAGGATGTCTGAGCTGCATCATTATGTAGATTATTTGCCATTTCAGGAGTTTAAGACCATTTTTCATAGCTCTTAACCCTGAGCAAGCTGAATGCTAACACTGAATAATCAAACCTGAAGTAAGGAAAAGAATTCCTAAATAAATAAAAAAAATTTTAAAAATCAATCAATTATGTTACTTACTATCTCCTTAAAAACTTGTTATTTTTTCTTTGGAAAACCCAAAATATTAAAAAAATCCCAACAAAACCAAAGATACTTATTATTTAACGAAAGAGCCTCCAGAAAATTTATTATCAGAATATCATACCTTTTGCTGAAGTTCTTTTATGTGGATTGTTGTGGCATGTGAGATTTTGAAAAAAAGTTAACAAAGTAAAAGCAGGGTCTGATAGAGATCTCTGCATATGCAAGAATTTTTATTTATCTTCTTGGTGAATTTGGAACAGATGTTGTTCACTAAATTTATTGCCTGCCATAAATGATTTAGCATGAGCTACTAATTTGAGGGACTCCCAGGTGTGCACTGCTGAAAAAATACTGCACTGTTGGTCAGAACTTGTTAGTCGTGGTGCCCTCCTACAAATTACAGCCCATCCAGGCTTTATAATTTACTTTTTTGAAATGTACAATTTCTGTGCAAAGCTGCGTGCTTTGTTTCACGGCCTTAATTGCTGTATGTGAAATCGTAATTAATCTTGATGGCATACCAGTCTATATACCAGGTTGTTTATGCACATCCCTCCTTCAGCTGTTCACTCAGCACAAGGCATCTTTCCTGGCCATGCAAATTTCTGTGTGTGGTTCTCTGGTTCTGTGTATGGGTGGAGTTATTTCACAGTGAATTTACCCAAAATCAGAAACTGTCAGAGCTCCCTGTCAGCTCTGCCTTGCCATTCCTCTCTCACTGACTGAATTCCCATGGGTTTTTGCATGCACAGATTTGAAAGGAAGGTGTGAAATTCTGTCTCAATTGAAGCTCCTGCTTTTATGAAGACATGGTTTCTCAGCATGTCCAGGGTGACCTTTTTCTGAAATTCATGAATTCTGAAAGTACAGTTATTAGACATGCTCCTCAAAGTCATACTGCCTGTCTTGGAGAGAGTGCCAAATTCTTGCTTTTCACAAAATTTTGAATGGGAAATCTGTGAAAGCTCAAGGAAATGGCTGCAGAAAAAAATATTTTTATTGGGCAGCCTTTGTAAATATTTCTAATTTACTAGAGAAAATCATAAATTCTTTACAGTCATTGCCTTAAATAACTCCCAACAAGCACACGTGAGGGAGAGAGAAGAAATCTCAGTTTTGTAGCCATCAAAGAGAGCTGTCATAGCACAGGATAAACACCAGGCTTCTCTGGGCAATGTACAACAGCCAAGCAGGCACAATGTTAAAAACACAAAGGTTAAAAACAGTTTTTTGGTTTTTTGTTTTTTTGGGGTTTTTTTGTTGCACTGGGAGCACTGAGCTTAGTGCTGTACAAACTTGACATTGTACTTGAAATAAACAATGCTGAAGGTGATTTATTCTCTGGGTTCTTCAGCTGGAGCTTTAGCAAAGCTGAGATCCAGTAATACTTCATGAGTCTAGCTGTAAACACAGCATGAGATGTTAGAACATCAATTCTCAATGGAGTTGCAGTGACCTTTTCAAAAACAAATTGAAGTCAATTTGCACACGCGAGCCAGCCCAGGCCAAAGAATCACAAACCTTTCTTAGTGCTCTGTGTCAGTTTAATTTGACTGAATGCATTCTTTTCCAGAATGATCACCTGATGACTCTGTCTCTGAGGACTCAGTAGTCACAGAGATTAAATTATCTTCATAGGTAGGGGAATTACATCAAATTGATGAAGTGCTTTACCTCAGGTTCTCCTTGTTTTATGACTTGTAGATAGCTTCAGTGAGGAAGATTTGATTTAAAAATTGAGCTGTGTCACGTACAGCAGATATTTTTCAGGAGGCAGTGGTTGCTGGCAGTGCTCTGAGGCAGGGGTCCTGTTAATTGGTTCAGATCCTCTCCTGGCAGATGTGGGCACAGCTCCATTGGCCATTCCAGTTTGTACCAGCAAGAAAGTAATCCTCTCTGGCCAAAATGGTTATAAACACAGATCCAGAAGAAAGAAGCACTCATGGAACATGATTTCAGCACATGGTTTCCAATTTCAAGTCAGTTGACCGAGCTTGAAATTTGGGGCTTTTTTCTGAGTCTGTTGTATCTTTTTGTTTTTTTGTTGTTTTTTTTTTTTTGTTTTTTGTTTTGTTTTTGTTTTTTGAGGGTTTTTTGTTTTGTTTTTGTTTTTGGGTTTTTTTTGTTAATTTCATTTTAATTAGAATAGCTTCCATTGTCTCGAACAGAAGGTTTGAAGTAATGTTTATGCTGAAAGGGGAAGTAATATTTATGCTGAAAGGGGAAGTTTAAAAAGTCTCTGTGGAATTTGGTATCATAAATCTTGGAGGAATTCATGAGGTTTTCTGCAGCTAAAATCTTACCTTCTTAGATCTTCTTTCCTCCTCTTTATCTGCCTGGCCACCTAGAAAAATATTGTGAGAAGTTTGCAACCTGTGGGAGTGTGTAAATAATGCAGAGTGAGTGGCAAACAGAAGAAAATTACTAGACTTCGGTCATGTTACTCTCTGAGTGGGAGCTGACCTTTGAATCTCTGATTTTTTTTTCTTATTTGCTGCTTAATGCTTTAAAATTCCAAATAGCAACAACTTTGTAAAGCAAGATTTTGTTCACTGACCCAGGGTCCAAGGCTAGTGAAGAGAGATTGATGTAGATGTTACGGTGCTCCTAGTAATTTGAATTACTCTCTACTAAAAGGAAAATGGAAATGCAGAGGGAATTTATATCTTATTTTATTTTAGACCTTGCCTTGCATAGCTTTGTCTAGGTTATTTGTAGATGTTAGTTAGGGTCTAAATCCCTGGAAGCAGTTGCTGGTCTGAAGAAATGGTTTTCCTCTTGTCCTTTCCTCATCTTTGCCGAAAATTCAGGAGAAGGTAACTCAGGAATGGGTTTGGGACCAAGAGCATGTGGCAGTCAACAGTACTGAATAATCAATGTGTTCAACATGCAGACAGGCTCCAACTAGAGAGTCTCACACCATGGCAGAGTTTAACTTTGTGTCAACAGAGGAACACACGGAATTTACAACAAATTATTGAACTTCAGATTTTTTTGTTGATTTTTTTTTCTCTCCAATGGATTGCTTGTGCTTCGTGTGTCTGCTGTTACTTAGGGATTATGAAAAGCTCTCTTTTTCTTGCAGATCACCCGGTGAATGAATTTTTGGATCTGTTCAATCGCCACATGCTTCCTCATGCAATAGATGAAACCCACATTGATGCAGACTCGGCTCAGACCGAACCCTGTACTTCAGACTCTGTGCAGGATTCGTCTGAATATATAATACTGGATCCTTTCTTTCCAAACTATTCAGAGTTTGAAGAAGATGAAGACTGTGAAAATACTACTGATGTTACAACTCCTCCAGCTTTGCAGTTCATCAATGGGAAGCAGCAAGTTACGAGTGCACCTAAGAGCACAAAAGCTGAGGAGGCGAGGAGTGACCAAATCGAGAGCGTTGCACATTCCAAAAACGTAACCTTTTCTCAAATCAATGAGACAAACACATTTATAATAAATGAATCTGAAGCTTCTGGTACTATGCAACCAAGCAAAGCTGGAGAAGTAATAGGGGCGTTTGAGGTGACACAGCCAACTTCAGGGGCTGCAATGTTAGAACCTGTCTATAGCGGGGAGTCTGAGGTCGTTACAACAGGTAAATCAGTAGCCACCACTTCTTCACACGAGCAAAACAGTAGAGAGACCATGACATGGCAGGGAACTGAGGAGAGCTCTACTAAAGATGGCAAAAACCTGCTTTTGGTTTCTAGTGAATCCTCTGGAGATGGCTCCACTGAATCTGATCTGTCCACCTCGGTCTTAGAAGCTGTGACAGGCTCAAGAAAGGAAGATGATGAAAAAAATTCTGGTATAACATTGTCTCCTGATGCATTTACTGTGGAAAGTTCTGCTGTAACCGCTTCTCTGGAGGCAGTTTTTATTCCTGCAACGGTAGACAAAGGCGTAACTGATCTTATTTCAGAAGAGGCAACCCCTGCTCCTGGAGACCATTATAAAACAACTGTTAAACTTAATGCAAATTCCCCTGTTGAAAATATTCTGGAAACAAGTCATACAGCAAAGCCTGAAATGAGTGTTGCTTCTTTTATGATTCTGGAAGGCTCTGGAGACAGCATCACTGTAACTTCAGCTGTGACTGAGGAAATAGCAGTAACAGAAACACTTTCAGTGCAAGACATTTCTTTGGGCTCCGGCACAGCTCTGCTGACAGAGTTTTCTGTAACTGATTCAGGAATCACCTCTGCTTTGCCCAGAGCTATAAGTACTCCTTATCCTGCTTTTGATCAAAGTCCTGATGTAACTGTTGCCACCAACTCTGTGTCTGAGCTTATTACGGAAGAAGTGTTTGCCAGTTCTCCTGTAACTGAAAAGAGTATTGATTATGAAAAAGGAATACACGCCACTACTTATTCAGGTCACCAAAGTTCAGCTACTGCTGCAGAGGAAAATTTGGATTTCAATGAACTTGGGAGCACTATAAGTGAAGTCAGAACTGTAAGTCAAGAGCCACCCAGAAAAACAGTACCAAGTACCGTAAGTTCTGAAATCAAAAAGGTCACCACCATTCCTCTCTTGAGGGAGAAGAAGCTTTTTGTAAGTGAAGGATCAGCAGAGGAGCCAGCAGACATATTTTCAGGGGGTCCCACAAGCAAAGTGGTAAGTATTGGCTCCCCATTTATTGATCCAGGTTCTGGAGACATAGATTTTATCGTTGAGTCTGCTACTTTGACTTCGGTTCCGTTGAGGCCTGTCACTGAAACACAAACAGAAAGGTATGAAGGAAAGGTTTACAGCACAGATGATGCTTCACTGAAGGATGCAACACCAGATTATGAAAAACATGCAAGAACAGATGAATCTGCAGTAACAATTTTGAGTACTGTGTCAGAGAGCTTCACAGAGGGCTCTGGAGTAGGAAGTCAGGTGTCCCTGGATATGTTTAGTACCAAAAACCCAGGAGAACCAAACATGGAAACAAAACCAACCTACACAGCTCCTTCTGACATAAAATCTGGTCCTGTAAAAGAGATAACATCTCACATTACACCAGGAATTGAAACTGGAGATTCAGAAATGGGTGAGGCCACATCAACTCTGGGCTCGGTGGTCAGTAACAACCCTCATGAGAGCTTGGTGACACATGGTACTGGCAGTATAGAAGCAGTAGCTGAATCTACAGAAAGCAAAGATGCACGAGCTGGTTCTTCAACTGTCTCATTGGGCAAGATTTTCCTGATTGAGCATGGCTCTGGAGAGGAATTCAAAGATGACAGCAGCACCACAAAACTTATGTCTAATGGACCTACGGAAGAAATATTTGGAGGTCATTTCTCAATTACTGACCAGGGATCTGGAGAGCCAGACACATCCACTGCTGGATCATTTGCAAAAACAGCAGTTGCCCCTACTGGGGGACCAGAAACAGGGGAAAAGGATGGCAGACAAGCTGTCAGCACATCACCTCTGGATCTTGCCTTCACTGCAGATCCTGACGAGCAGGTCACAAGTTCTGAACATGAGGTAACCTCCATGGGAACTGCAGGGGACCTGAGAACTGAGGAGAAAACTGTTGGTGAGCTGACAATGAGACCTCTTTCTACAAAGATTCCTTTGATGGAAGAGATGCATTCTGGGGAAGAGAGGCCAAGTGAAATTTCACCAAAAGGTATGGAATCTTCTGAGGAAACAACATCAGACCCATTCTTTAAAAGCACACAGACTAGCCATGAACATCCGGGATTTTTAAATGTTCCGACTCTCAGTCCATACATGGAAGAGAAGGAATTAGAAACTGAACCTGTTAAAAAAATACTTTTGCCATTTAATGATGACAGAGTAACTGAGCCAATTGAAAGGAAGTATATAAGCTCCCCAGTCACAGTTATAGAGCAAGAGGAAGAGCAGGTGCAAAACATTTTCCCCACAAAAGATATTCCCAGAACATTCCTGACACCTAAGGAAGAAAAACCATCAAATAACGAGCTCATTGGTGATCCACTGTTTTCAGGACAGGGGTCAGGAGATGACCTTGCTGTTCTTCCTTCTGTAGTGCCATTTATTGTCCAAAAGATCAAGAGTACCTCAAGCCCTCCAACTTCTCACCCTGCAAATATGGGGCCTGACTTTTCCACTGATGTGACACAAGAGTCTGAAAGAGGAAGCACTCCAGCAATTGTTGAAGGTAATGAAGAAGTCACAAGTGCTGTTGCTGAGCTGCTGCCAGAAACTGGAGACCTGTTCTCCACCTTCCCCAGTTCCCCAACTTTAGCAGAAGACAGCTCCAAGAGCTTCATCTCTAAAGAGATTGAAGACACCACACATTATTTTGTTGCTAATGAAGAACCTCAGGATAAGGAAACTGACTACAGGAGAGGGGAAAATGAAACAGATAAGACAACACCCACTTCTAAAGCTGTCTCTCAAGAGGAAAATTCACATTTTCTGATTAAAGGTGGCACAACTCCTGAATCTGTTGTACTGAATGGAACTTCCAGTCCTGAAACAGAGGAATCTCTTGTAACATCAACAACAAAAGCGCCAGGCAGAGTATTACCTGAGAGCTCTGGGGAAGGATCTGGCTGGGTTGGTGTTTCAGATTCATCTTCCCCTGATATGTTTACTCATTTCTCAATACCCACTGTATCTGAAGTAGAACTAAATGTCTCATCTAGTGTTCCTGGACATTTTTATTCCAAAGTTATGGCCACAGAGGCACCGAGAGATGGACCACAGACTGCAATCACAGGACTAGCCTCTCTTTTTACAGAAGAAGCAGAGGTTGTGGCAAATCCCTCTGCTGTTCTTTCAAAGACAGCTTCATCAGAAGAACTAACAAGCGACACTGGGTTATATGAAAAAATTATTCCCATGTTTGATGACAAAAGAAGTGTTATATTGAATGTTTCTGTTTATGGTGATATTACCCTGATTGAGGAACGACTGCAAACCCCACCAGAAGAAACAACAATTATAGACATGGATCACTCAAAATCAATGTCTGAGGACATAATAAGTGTACAGACAATGCCAAATCCTATTACACAGTCGACGTATGGCTATGATGATAGCACAACAGCTGAAGGGGAGAAATATTATTCCACTCCCAAGTTTTCCATAGCCAAAGAAAAGACACTTGGATCTGGTGATAATCTTCCTCTGACTACTTCCAGTCCACCAAGTAGAGAGTTGGTGACTTCTGTGCACAGAGAAACCTCAGATGACACGGATTTGGGTTCAGGGAATGACATGAATTTTGGATCAGAAACTCTCACCACCACGGAACTCTCTGAACTGGGAATTTTCCTTCCTACAGTGCCTTCTCTGGCAAGCCCTCAGGTGCCTCATGAGTCTAAAACTGTTGTAACCAGCCCCACAGAAGACACCTATGAGCCTAATACTTCAGCAAACAACCAGGTAATAGCAGATCAAAGCGAAACAATCTCTGGCTTTTCTGGGATGGGCCAAGAAGAACTGGCTGATAATCAGCCTGTGGTTCCTTCTCTTGCACCAGTTGTAACTGGTGAGCCAGAAAAGGCTTTGACAACGGGCGAGCTCGAGTTAAGCATTGTCACCACACAGCCTATATCCCAGCTGACAACTGTGTCACCTACCAAGAGTGCAGGGAATCGTCCCACAGTGTACACAAACACTAAATCAGCATCAGCAGAGTATGAGGAAACAGACACAGTGAGTTTTTATTCTGTTCCTCAAACTCCTCAGTCCTCAGTAACTGTTCGTTTAGTAAACGGAGCATCTGAGTACCCCGAGGTAATCATTACGAGCACATCATCATCAAAGGATTCACATCAGTCCAATCATTCATCAGGAGTCTTCAAAGAGGTTAGTTCTGATATTACAGCAACATATAAACCACCCACTACCGACCTTCTTGACACAACAGAGTCCTCTCTGCTGGAGCTTTCTCCCGAGCCTGTTTCAGACAGCACAAGCATGGAAAGCACTCCTCACTTTGGTGAGCTTCTAACAGGTGGGACAGAGGAGACAGAAACCCCTGTAACTGATTTAGCTGATGAGGAAGAAGCTGCTGTATCTGGAGATTCTCCATCAGTACCTGTCTTGCCTACTGCTTTTCTGAATTTTGGAGAAAGAGCCAGCACAGATGTTCCAAAAGTGAGCACGGCAAAAGTCGAAGCTTCCTCAGGGAGAGTCAACAATCCCCTCCAGGAGGAAGACAGGAGTACTGAGAGACAGAACCCCTGGCTCGTGTCCACAACTGTTTCAGACTCACCCGACAGCTTCGGAAGAGAGGGATTTGAGCCTGGCCAGGAAGCAGTGACAATGCTAACCTCACCTCCCCAGCTTTTGGATGGAGGCACAGAAACACAGCCAGCTTTGTTTGGTCAGGGGGAGATCACAACCACCTCTTCTAACATTGCAACAAGCAGCCTTGCCCCTGGAAACAGCCCCAACCAGCAGGAGCCATCAACACTGAGCTCTGAGGAGCTGTTCACCGTGGAAGCTGTGACTTCATCATTTTCCCTTCCGGAGGTCACAAACGGATCAGATTTCGTGATTGGCACCAGTGTGGGTTCAGTTGAAGGCACAGCAGTGCAAATTCCAGGTAACTCCCCCAGTATGAATCCCTGTGGTGTTTTGTGTGTTGTGGTGCTTGAGGAGGTGCTGCCTGGGCTCTGGTAAGAGGTGTGACAATCAGAGCCCTGTGAAGTGACGACGGACCGCGTCACCCTCCAGCTGAGAAATCAGCCTGGTTGTCACCCCGACAACGTGGAGGAGGAGGATGGGGGGTGCCAACAAACCCAATCCCAGTGACTTTCCATTGGTTTTGCTCTGGATCACCCTGGAGGTAACCAGCCAGCTCTAAAAGGCAGGAAGGTAACCTCTGTCATGGTAAGGAAATCAGCTGGAGTGATTTCATTTGCCAGTTTCCAACAGATGATTTTGTCTGGTGGCTTTTCTATGTGAGCGTAGTGGTAATTCTTACACATTTGGTTTCTGTAAAGGGCTGTTTTTAACATCTTGCAAGTGACTTAGAAAGCAACAGTGCACGTTTTAGGGTCAGAATTTTCCATAAAAATGAACTTCTCTTGACTTACACAGAGAAAACCAAAACCTTCTTTTCAGCCTATCTGCAGCTTTAAGTGGTTGATGCAGTGTCAGTCTCTTAAAAATTACAGAACTTTTTGTTAGCCATCATTTGCCACAGTATTTTGTTTTCCATGATGGTATTGGGCATTATTCCATCAAACACATGGGTGATGCCAGTAGTATCACTTCAATTTTCAATTTAATCCACAATTCACTACAATTTTGTCTAGCTACAGCTGAGGAAAGAAATGGACTGGTCTGATTTTATAGGTTTAGTATTATTTTTCCTCAAATAATCCAGGTAGCTGACAATTTGAAAGTGCTAACTGTGGAAATATCCAGACTGTAGAAGGACAAACAGACAGCAAACACACAGAAAAAACCATTAAGGTGCTTAATAGAGCCCTAAATTTGTGACTTTCAATGAAACAGTCCTAAAACAAGCACCCTGCGGAAGGGTTGGGATCAGATCCTGTCCAAAACCTCCAAGGAGAAATCCTTATTTAATTAATAACAATCCTAAATTTTGCTCATAGGATTTTCTTCTGGAGGCTTTCAGCTCGACCTTCTGCAGTCCCATGCCTAGACAGGGAACTTGTTGCTATAATAATTTGCAAGAGTGAAATAGATATNGAAAGCAACAGTGCACGTTTTAGGGTCAGAATTTTCCATAAAAATGAACTTCTCTTGACTTACACAGAGAAAACCAAAACCTTCTTTTCAGCCTATCTGCAGCTTTAAGTGGTTGATGCAGTGTCAGTCTCTTAAAAATTACAGAACTTTTTGTTAGCCATCATTTGCCACAGTATTTTGTTTTCCATGATGGTATTGGGCATTATTCCATCAAACACATGGGTGATGCCAGTAGTATCACTTCAATTTTCAATTTAATCCACAATTCACTACAATTTTGTCTAGCTACAGCTGAGGAAAGAAATGGACTGGTCTGATTTTATAGGTTTAGTATTATTTTTCCTCAAATAATCCAGGTAGCTGACAATTTGAAAGTGCTAACTGTGGAAATATCCAGACTGTAGAAGGACAAACAGACAGCAAACACACAGAAAAAACCATTAAGGTGCTTAATAGAGCCCTAAATTTGTGACTTTCAATGAAACAGTCCTAAAACAAGCACCCTGCGGAAGGGTTGGGATCAGATCCTGTCCAAAACCTCCAAGGAGAAATCCTTATTTAATTAATAACAATCCTAAATTTTGCTCATAGGATTTTCTTCTGGAGGCTTTCAGCTCGACCTTCTGCAGTCCCATGCCTAGACAGGGAACTTGTTGCTATAATAATTTGCAAGAGTGAAATAGATATTCTAACTTTTTTTTTCTTTTTTTTTTTTCTTGTGAATCGTAGTCAGATTGTTTTGGGAAAACATGACCAAAAAAAAATCATAATTTTTCTCATTCCTCTGATTTACAGAACACTCTTATCCATTTTGTAAGTTTTCAAAGGCAGGGCTTTATTTTTGCATGTCAGAAAGACTGTCCTCAGGATTTCCCTCTCACTGTGAGAAACTAACTTTTAGAAACGGTTTAGTACGGACTTGTTTGTGTGAGTGAGTGCTCCTAGGCATGAAATCAAATGCAAATACCCAGGTATCGAAACTCAGTGGAAATAAACATCACTGGAAGGCATAAAGCTCTTCAAGGAAATGGTGTTTAAACGCTAACACTTATACCAACTGAGGATTTCACAGCAGGTAAGTTTTTATTTTAATGTTCAGTCCAGTTACAAATGTTTTCAGTGCTTTTGTTTGTATTATTTAGATGTATTTTTAAGAAAGGCAGGTGGGAAACACACTTGTGAGAAAGGAAATAAGACTTTGTGGGCATTGATTGATTAAATATAAGCAGCCAGTCAGTATGTTCTGTGTACCCTGTCATTCTGCATAAACTAACCCTGTTCAAGAAAAAAGCATTTTCCATTCATTTTGCATATGTTTAACTGTTTTCAGCTATAATTAATTGTCATGTCACGCAAACTAAATCCTCAACAGAGTATCATGACTGCCAAATGTAGTACAAATTGCTGTGAAAAAAAAAGTAATTTCAAGAGTAATTTACACTGGTTCATGGTAAATGCCATATTGTTGTTAAAGTTGAAAGCAGTGATGCCTGAAGACCAGCTTTACTGTTTTATAAATCTTATTTTGAGTAGCTGAGTACGTTAATAGAGTTTCTGTAACTACAGTAAAGCACCAGTGCAGCAATGAAGAAAGACTTTTTTTTTTCCCTCCCTGAAAATAAAAAATACACCATTTCCTTGAAACTAGGGAGTCAAATTCCTTTTTCTACTTGTTTAACAGGCCAAGATCCTTGCAAGAGCAGCCCCTGCCTCAATGGTGGTACCTGCTACCCACGTGGCTCCTTCTACATCTGTACCTGTCTGCCAGGCTTCAGTGGGGAGCAGTGTGAATTAGGTAAACTGGTGACATCTGGGTGATGATTAACTCAGGTTTAAAGCTCTTGTACATTAGATCTGCCGTGCTTTAAAGTTGAAGGCTGCATTTGAGTAATTCTACACTGAGGCAATACTTAGGGACAATTAAATGGAGAGTTTCTCATTGTCTCTCCCCTTTTCCCTCTCCCCATAAAGTGCAGAGATTTGTGAGCACACATGCAGGGGTTAAGGGGACTGTAAATGAACTGCAGGAGCTGGAATTCACAGCACTGAGTTCAAAAACACACCAAAAATACCAAAATAGACATTAATATTTGGGATAGTTCCCTAAGAGCTTCCCATAGTTATTTGAAAGGTTGGTAAGATAAACTAATCCCAAATATGAACGGGAAGCTGAGTGCTGAACATGAAAATTTTTGTAAGAAATTTAAAATATTATCATAATCATATGTTTCTTTGGTATTTTGGTAACAATTTTAGCTGAGTAACCTCCTCCAGTTGCCTGTGACATCCTTGCACTTCCTGTGATTTCAAGAGACTCAACTATGTCTCAACTAAATAACCAATTTTCCTTTCAGAAAGCCAGCCAAGGTACGTTAAAATGTCTGGAACAAGCAAGACCTAGCATAAAATTTGACCAGAGCATATTTTAAAATAGAAATATTTATTTTTTTAAGCCTTCTACCTGATGCAGCCATTATCCCTAGTTGTTTGTTTGTATATATGTCCAGCTTCTCTCTTATATTTTAATGAGTGAACCACAACCATCAGTTCATTTTTGGATGGAAACGTTTGCAAAATCTGTATTGAAGTTTATATTGTGATTGCTTCAGCAGAACAACACTCCTTGGGAAACTTCAGATGATCTTTACAAAGAGACACAATAGCTTACAACTTGTGCAAAAGCAACCCGTGATGAAAATAATTATATAAAATAACCTTGTGCTCCAATTTAAAAGGTGAAGACAAGGTGTTTTAGCAGCTAGAGGAGGCAGGGACAGACATGTCACTTGTTTGCTGTGCAAGAACATGAGTGCTGTGATGTTTTGTCCTTATCTGGATAAGATTAGACAAGAAAGAAATGAGAAATGCAAACCAAGGAGGTTTCAGAGCCTGCTGCTCTGCAGGCTGAAATTAGCAGCCTGTTTAATGCTGTATGATAAGACTCCCAATATTTGAGTTTCATGAAGATATTCGAGGTCCCTGGTGGTTACTGGGAGTTTTTATTGTGCCTGGGTCACACACACAAGTCAGATTTTTCCACCAGGAGAACACTGCATGGCATTCCTCCTTCTCAACCACACAGCCTCCACTTTTGCAATACTTCCTGCCCTGAACTGGTCCCAGTCACCAGCCTGACTGAGGCTGCAGAACATTTCCCTCCTGGGAGTGGGTGGGTGGGTGGTAAAGCCACTTTTATTTTCTGCTGCAGATATTGATGAGTGCCAGTCCAACCCGTGCCGGAACGGAGCCACGTGCATCGACGGCCTCAACACCTTCACCTGCCTGTGCCTGCCCAGCTACATCGGGGCTCTCTGTGAGCAAGGTAAGGGCTGCTCCCCCACCTGTGCTGCTGCACACTCATTTCCAGACCAAAAGCATTCTGGGGTAACAGGGCAAAGGCTCCTAAAAATGAGCAGGTGGAAGAAACCGACAAAAATCTGCGGGAAATCGCCAGATCCTAATCTTTTTTAGACATCTCTGTCTCGTGGTTCAGGGTTTTTTCCTGTTGGAGTCCAGAATGCAGAGAATGCGTCCCTGCACGTTTTGAAGGGTCCAAACCCCATGACAAACACCACTTATAGCCTTGGTCCATGGAAAGGGCTTCCCAGGCTTTGGGATGGAACAGAATTCTCAAGAATGTAGATTAGATAGGAGCACAGTACGTAATTTGTCACACAGTGAGAAATTTAGATTTTGGGGTTCATTAGTGTGGTATGAAGACAAGATGGAGGATCCTTTTGGTTTTTAGGCTTCTTCCTTATTCTTCTTCATCTCCTCCCTGTTCTGCAGTGTGGGTGACATGGGACCATTGGCTGGAATTTGCCACAGTGTAGAGCTATGTGAGTAGAAATTGAGTTGGTTATTGGTAGAAAAGCAGAAATAATGAATGTTCTTGGTGATAATTGGGTGAATTATCTTTAAGAGAACCTTGGTCCTGTCGGTTTGGGGCTTTTGGTGCATTTTCTCCCTCACACTGAGCTGGTGTAAAGCCTGGAGTGCTGAGATTGCTGATGAGGAAATAATGAACAACCTGGAGAAGGAGAAGCACCAAGAGTTCCATTTGCCTTTTTTCCTAATGAGGACTTCTGCAAAAGGCCTCCCCTGTTAGGGGAGAGACATATGGGGGTGGAAGAACTGCCACATTTCCCATCTCTCACTTTTCTCAAGCCCTATCCATGTGCTAACCTGAGTGGAAGCTGGGTTGCCATGAACAAAATGAAAACAGGTATATGGGGCAATTTCTGTGTCAAACCAGCAGCTCTCAGGTGTTGCTTTTCAGCAGCAGTTTTCAGGTGGCTCCAAGCCTGCTTGCTTAGGCTGGCTTGAAAAATGTTGGGAAGATACATAACGAGGCTCTCTCATTACTGTAGTGATGCTGAATGAGTGGGACTAGAGTTACTTTATGGCTGAGTTTCTCTCTTAATTAATTACATGTGTGTGAAAGATGTATCAGCACCCATCACCTCCATAAAGCATCAGTGAGATGCAGGAATAATTTAGTGAATAAGACAGATTATCTATTCATCCACTGGGAACCACAGCTTTGATAGCTTCATCCCATAATTTTCAAAATTATTTGTTCTGGAATAATTTCAGGAAAAGTAGGTGCAGGATTATCATTACAAGGAGATTGCAAAAGTATTTCTAAGATGGACAACTGAAATAAAATTGAAAATCCAAGAGCCTGTAGTTGTTAAAAAATTGTCTGCAAGAAACCCCACTGCATTTGCAGGAGACATTTACAGAGCAAGATGTTGCTCAATATGTGGGAGGAAGAATAGGGTAGCAACATTTGTTCTGTCAATAAAATTAATGAAGGCATTTCCGTGGGAAAGAGAAATGGTGTATTACAATGTGCTCGCTAAACTTATGAAAATATTTTTTTTCCTTTTCCTTCAGATGGATGATTTTGGTCACAGGTGAATGAGCTAAACCTTTGGATTTGTTTAATTAATGTTGTGTATTTTCATATTAGTTTCTCAGCCTCAGTGAAGAGCAGCTTCAACCTGTAGAGATCTGTTTGTTAGAGATGAAAAAATCTCAGAGATGATCAGCTCTAGCATTTTTACTGTTTAACCTTTTCAGCAGTCTGGCTAACCTCGTAACTTGAGAAGGCTTTCTGGATCTTGTCTCCCAAATTAAAAACTGACAGTGTTTTCACACCAAAAGAAATAAATGTTCTCACTCCCTTCCTCCTCCCCTCCATTCCAGCAAATCCATAGCAGTGAGTGGGTCTGAGTGCCATGGTAGCTTTAAGCTGCTTTTTATGACCAACCTGAGAGTGCATTTTAGGTGGTTAGTGGGAACATTTCCTAGTTTGTCAATCAGAACCAGAGCTGTGCTCTCTCAGCTTTGGAATTTAAATTTCCTCCACTTAAAGTCCTGCAGTGGTTTGGGACTTGGGAAAAGGTTTTAGTGCCAAATTTCCACTCCACCAGACAAAATAAAACTGTGTTGGCGATTCAGACATGGTTGTCTGGCAAGCAGGCTTTATTTCAAGGCATCAGTCCTGACCTCACTAGATTTAAAGACCAGCCAGGACGGCAGAATGTGCACCTAGGTGCCACAGGAAAGGTGGAGCTCGGCACACTGAGATTATGTTTCATTACTTTTTTTTTTTTTAATTTCAAATATACTATTCATTTCAGAAAGCTTAAAAAAAAAATATCAGGCTGAAGGGATTTCTTAGGCACAGTGCTGAGCATTCAAAGTGCCCTGGGAGGGAATGGGAGCATGCCCTGCCTTTGGAAATGGAGCTCACAGTAGGTCACCACATCTACACCCACTGCACCAGTGCAGAAGAAAATGCAGAGCTCAGAGTTTCACCCAGATGCCCCCGTGGGACTGCTCTGGAGTAAGAGATCCTCCACAGGGGTGTCATGCTCGTGTCAGCATTTGGAGGGGATGTGACCAGGGGACAGCACAGCTGCATGTCAGGGAGCTCTGGCAGGTGGTGAAGTTAAAGGAACCTTTGGGTGATCTAATCCAGGCGGAGGCAAATCTGTCCTGAGACTCAGGGAGCTGGAACTGGCTCCCTGACAGCCCTTCCTCTTGCCAGGTGGAAAGAGTTCAGCAATCTGAGCCCGGGAACATCTTCCTGAAGAGAGCTGATTTTGTCAGATGTTAGAAATAGTGCAGTGAATGTTCCCTGAAAAGTCTGCCTTTAAACTAGATTGTTAGCTCAGTTAAGACAGCATCACCTCTGGTGCAGGTGAATTAAAAGGGACAGTATCCTCTTTTGTATCTTTACAAAGGAAAGATGCATATACTGCTTCCCATTTCTTGACATTTGAACACAGCCCCGTAAAATTCATAAATAGCCCCAAAACACTTTTCCAAAGAGTGACAGGAGATTACAGTAAATCTTGGTGCAAGTTCTATTCTGGGAGACCCATGAGTCTTTCCATTGTCATCCCTCTGTGAAAAGCCCCTATGACAACTCTCAGGAAATGGCAGAGGCTTGCAATTTGAACCACAATTTTAAGGGTGAGTTCTCTTTATGAGAACTGGATGAGCACCTCTGTGGATTTCCTTCTTCCTTCCTTGGCTGACTAGAGCTTCCTCTTCTTTTTCTCCTTTTTCTGCTTATCTGGTGTCTACCTGCTCCCAAGGAACATTTTAAGCCTAAGGTTTGGCTTGCTTGCAGCTGGACATGTGTGCAAAAGTGGCACATGTGTGTTTGTAACAGGATGCGCCTCCTTGGGATAATTCAACCAGCTACTCTCTTCCAGGTTCTGAAAACAAAACAACTGTGGGTTTTTTAACCACCCTATCAGGAATCATGTGTTCTTTTAACCCAAGTTCATTGTTTCAGTGTCTGTGATTACTCCAGTCTCATTTAATTCACTTTGTTCCCAGGGCTTGGTTGGTTGGGGTTGAAGTATTTGAGAAGGGCTCAGGGAAAAAATACTTTCTGAAACCAGATGGTCTCTCACTGATGTCTGTCAGCTGACAAGGGATTATTTTGGGTTATTACTAGAGAAATGGGCTTCTCCTCAAGATGTGTGGGCTAAGTGGCCTCCAGCATTTCCTCATTAGCTGAAGGCAGAGAGTCACTGATAAAATTCACAGCTGGGTAAAACTCTCATTATGTTCTGATATCTGTGTCAGTCTTTATTTCCTTTAAGCCTCTTCTGGAATTTCTTTAAAGACAATGGACCTATTGTCAGCAGCTATTGAAAAAGCAGTCCCTATTTATGTATCAAACCTACAGAGAACCCTTTTTTCTTTAATGTAGTGTTTAGGGGTGTTGTGACACATGTTCAATTGCAGTTACAGAGAACAGAAGCTGTGAGAGCAACTCTTTGCACACACCACTGAAAACCCCTGCAAATTGTCATAAACCCTAGACGAGTTTTAAAACACCACAAGTATGGTGAGCAGTGTTTCAGTCTTTCCACCACATGCTGGAATAAGGTTACAGAAGTCTGTGACTGGGCACACAATGAATGTGAAGTGCATTCAATAAGTGCTTGCACCTTCTCTGCTCACTGTGGTTAGGTCAGAAAATTTACAGCCACCTGCAGTTAGTGTCTACTGGTTCAGCAGAGGCACTGGATATTTATACCCATGTGGAAACCTTTTACCTTTTTGTCATCCTTTCAGCTTCATTGAGTTAGGGTTGCATGTTGAGGATAAAACTCTGCAGAGATGAGGTTGTCCCCACAGTTTTATTTGCCTGGTCTGCATTTTTCATTCCCCTACCATCTTGAATCTTCTTTTCTCTTTTGATTTTTCCCTCTTCTCATCAACCTGTACTCTAATAAAAAACCAAAAAACAACCTCAAAAATGCCAACAACAAACACCAAAGGCAAAATCACCCCAAAAACAAACCCCAGAATCCCCAACCACTTCTCCAACTCCTGACAAAAATAATCCTCTTTTTCCACCATCTAACAACATCATGTATTTTATAGCTATCAGTTCTGGGGAGTGTTTTTTTTTTTTTTTTAATTTTGTTTTGTTTTACTTTGTTTGTTTGTTTGTTTTGGGGTTTTTGGGTTGGTTTTTTTTTTTTTAGATTCAGGATACACACAGGTGCAGAAGTTACCTAACTTTTCCCTTTGTCAGTGTTTGGAATCTTTTGTCTTGAGAAATTGTATTTATAAATCATGCTCATGCTCAGACCATTATATCAAACTTTTAAACACAGTCCTCTCAGTTTTGTATTTTGAAACCTCTTTGCTTCCCCAATGTGCCTTTCCCCAGATCTTCTCAAATCCTTCACTTCTTCCCTAGCAAAGGCCAGGGAAGGCTTGATTTAGAATAGCCTGGAAATCCTCTCTGGCCACGTTTTTCTCAGTTCCTTGTTATTATCTGATTTGTTTCCTGTGGGACAAAGGAGTCCCTGAACAAGATAAATAATAAACTCTTAAGTGCCTTCACAAACGACATAGGTCTGTTAGTCAGCCTCATGTGGTAAAACAAATGTTCTAGGGAGCCCAAGGCAGACTAAATATTAAAAATTATCTAGATGCCAGAGATTAAAGCTGTGTCTGCAGCCTGCAGCTGACACAGAATAGAAAGAGGGAAAAGATAAGCTAACAATTTGGTTATGTGGATTGCATTCCTTTTTTCATAGCTGGGATGACTCAAGGCACAAGCTGTTTTCTACAGTTCAACTTCCTGGAAATAGAAGGGAGATAATCAGTGTAAGCTTTATTATGCCTTTGCATTTGGTACATTCATGTCACTACTGATGACTTTTGGGAAATTATTTTGATATCAGACTCCTAAGACACTGACTACATTATTATTAGTGTCAGAGAAATTCTGTGAAGCTTCTGATGTGATGTGTTTGCACTTTGAAATCCAGTTGTGAACATGTAAAGTCTAGTTTTTGTCATGGAGGATTTAAACTTTTTTTTTTTGTTAATAGACAATTTTGTGTGTCAGGATGGAAATGGCCTCTTCCTGCTGTGAATTAAGAACCTGAGCTGTGAAAAACTGATTTTTAGTTGGTAGCAGCTCAAACCTAAGTAATCCCTTAGTTAAGGTATTTTCAGCCATCAGCCCTTGGCATGTACTGCAATATTTGGCTGTTTCAGTCCTCAGGCAGAAAGAGGCCTTTTGGCCAAAGCATGTTATTGACCACTGGCTGCATTGACTCACTGAAAACGAGAAACCCAGTTTCCAGCCCAGAACATCTCCATAACCCTGGAAAGGCTGGAACAGTTGGCTCCAGTCACTCTTTTGCTTAGGGGACTGATAAAATTTGGTGGGAAGTGGCTGATTCCCATTGTGTGGATGGGGTGGGGAGGCCAGGACTTGTGCTTGTGTTCCTCAGCATCCTGAGGCCCCTCAGGGTGAGCCATCCCGTGCTGAGATAGCTGTGGCTGAAATATTGTGCTGAAATGTCCTCTGTGATGCCACTGCATCTGTCATGGCTCGGAACTCTCTGCCTTTCCCCTGTTGTTTCTCCCACTCCTCCCTAAAACTCCCTCTTATCTCTGGCGAGTCCTTCCCATCCTCAAGCACAGCTCAGTCACATTCAGACATCACACTTGTTTTGCCCATCTTATGAATGCAGTTTTTTTTCCTGTGATTCATCCCTGCAGAAGCAAACTTGGAACTGAAACTCTTGCTTTTTGCCTTCCATTCTGTTTACAGCTGTCTAACCTTGACAGAATAATTAACGTCAAATCCACGGGTTATTCCTGTTCCAAGGCTTGTGTTTATTTCTCTTTGAGCTGAAAGGATAGAGTCGTTGGTGTGAATGGTCTCTGTGATGCATTCTTATCAGCACCATGCCTCGTGCAAGCACAGACAACGTGCAGCTCCATTTCTTTGTATTTCAGCCTTGCAAACCTCCTAACAAACTGATGCCTAAAGCTGAATTCATCAAGGAAGATGGGTTTTGGGGGAGGATTTGGAGGCGTGAGCTCAGAAAGATAATATTGCAGCTTTGCTTCTGAACAATCACAATAATTTCCCTTCATATAATTTTCAGTTATCAGCTTCTTCCAAACTTAAGTTAGCACAGTTACTTGAAGAACCATTTGTCTTTGCAAGCAAAAGTTCCCATCCCCACATGAAAACTGATTTAAGGTATGCTCTCTGCAGTCCAACATCCAGGCATTTCATCCATCCTGGTATAAGGATGAGGTTGTCCTCCTGAAATTGCCCAGATTCAGCTTAATTCACTCAGCAGAAACCCACAAAGTTTCCAATTGCAGCTATATGCTGTAGATAAGTAATATTCTTGCAGTTTGTGATGAAAGTGGGTGAACAGATCTGCCTGAAAGTGAGGCCTCAAGGGTGGGTTTACAGAAACTGGGTAAGCAGAACTAGCTGAAAATGAGGTTCCAACTACGAGTGTTTGATTTTGCACACCTTAACAGATGGGTTTTTCTCAAAGCTTTTTCCGACAGAAAATCCATTGGTGTAGATGAGAAGTACCTGGTTTTGGTGCATTGACCAAATGTGCCTGGTTTTGGTGCACTGATCCAACATCCCTGGTTTTGGTGCACTGACCAAATGTGCCTGGCTTTGATCCATTGACCAACTTGGCTTGGCTTTGGTGCATTGTCCAAAAATGCCTGGCTTTTGTGCACTGACCAAATGTGCCCAGGTTTGGTGCACTGATCCAACATCCCTGATTTTGGACCATTTTCCAAGCAAGCCTTGTTTTGATGCATTGATCAAATGTGCCTGGTTTTGGTGCACTGACCAAATGTGCCTGGTTTTGGTCGATTGACCAAATTTTCTTGGTTTTGGTCCATTGTCCAAATGTGCCTGGTTTTGGGGCACTGGTCAAACATCCCTGGTTTTGGTGCACTGACCAAATGTGCCTGGTTTTGGTCCATCTGCCAAGTTTTCTTGGTTTTGGTCCATTGACCAAGTTTGCTTGGTTTTGATGCACTGACCCAACCTCCCCAGTTTTGATGCACTGACCCAACCTCCCCGTTTTTGCTGTGCTGACAAAGATGTGCTTTGCCTGTCTGCTGCAGACACGGAGACCTGTGACTACGGCTGGCACAAGTTCCAGGGGCAGTGCTACAAGTACTTCGCGCACCGGCGCACGTGGGACACGGCGGAGCGGGAGTGCCGGCTGCAGGGAGCTCACCTGACCAGCATCCTGTCCCTCGAGGAGCAGATCTTCGTCAACCGTGCGTACCCGCCGGCTGCCCCCACCACGTCGCGGGGGCCACCACGCCAGGAGACCCCGAGGGGTCCCAAGGAGGGTGGGGAAGGGTCTAGGCAGGAGCTGAGCTCAGAGGAGACTGAGGTCGGGCGTCATTGTGGACTGCAACACCCTCTGAGGGGCATCTCTGATCTCTGGTCACTGTGACAGGGACAGGACCTGAGGGAATGGCCTGAAGTGGTGTCAGGGCAGGTTCAGGTTGGATTTTAGGGAAAGGTTCTTCCCCCAAGGGTGCTGGCACTGTTCAGGCTCCCCAGGGAATGGGCAGAGCCCCAAGGCTGCCAGAGCTCCTGGAGCCTTTGGAGAACACCCCAGGGATACACAGGTTGGGGTGTATGTGCAGGGCCAGCAGCTGGACTGATGACCCCTCTGTGTCCCATCCAACTCAGAATATTTTGTGACCCTAAACAAGAGAGACCATTGAGAGTTCAGAGCTGGTGAAATCTCCTCCTCACCTCTCAGCTTTTACACCTCCAACTAAAAACATTCAGAATGTTCAACTCTTGAACTTTGTGCACTTTGTGTTATAAATGTTCACTTCTGCTGTTAATACAAGTTCTCTATCACTGTTAAGTTATTGTTTGTTAAATAGAAAGTACTTTTTTGGGGGAAGGATGAAAACAGGAACTTTTGTTTGGTGTTGAAAGTTTTTGAAACTTTTTTTTCTGGGGACATAAGGTATTTTGTACATATGACATCAAACCAATGCCACCATATATCACTGGTTAGGCATAAAGAAATAGCTGCAGTGTTGTATTGTAACATTTGTACAACACCAGTCACAGCCTAACCAAAACTTGAAAAATGCATATCAGAATAAGTGATTTTTTTTCTTTTCTTCCCCTCATATGTTCTCAGGTAGGGAATAAATTCTCTTTGCCTTGGCTGACATCACTGTGAGTGAAGAGACAGGGCCATTCAAAACCATTAGATGAGAATCTGCACTTTTATATACTTTCATCCCAAATTAAAACCAAAAAGCTGAAAGAGAGCCTCCAAACCAGTCATTAGCACAGAGAGCAGAACCAACTTAAGAACAGGATGTCTGATTCACTCTGCACAAAATTATTTTCTCTGGTGAAATCTCTTCCATTTATGGGAAGGTTAATAAAAATGCCCTTCTGGTTCCCTAGGTATTGGCCATGACTACCAGTGGATTGGCCTCAATGACAAGATGTTTGAGCGTGATTTCCGCTGGACTGATGGTAGCCCACTGGTAAGATGCCTCTGAGCTGAAATCACTCATTTCTTTCTGTGGTGGCTTATCAAATTCCCACTAGCAACGAGGGAAGCTGCATAACACAAAAAAAGAAAAAACAAAAAACAACGAAACAACAAACCAAAAAGAACCCAGACAAAAATCCCCCCAGTCACTAAATATGGGCCCGAGCAAACAGCCAGTGAATTCATTTTGGGACACCTAATATTTTGTGGTTTAGCTCTAAGGTCTTGTTCTTAGTTCCTGTTATTGCATGTGTGGGAACTCTCGAAGGTTTCAAGTGGAAATGCTGAAGAATCTGAGTCTGTGGTAATTTAAGGGTCTCTGCTGGAGCTGGTTTGTGATCTGGCCTTGCACAAGGCCGTGTGTGGCAATGCTCCTCACCCACCAGGATGCATTTTTGGGTGATGATCTGGCATTCAGGCTCTTGCCTTTGCTGGGTCTCTGGGGTGCACAGAGGAGCCTCACAAGTATTTCTGGAGCCTGCTCTGTGTGGCTGCCCTGCAGCAGCCATCCTGAGCTGGTTCAGGAGGCCGTAAGTCACCCACAAAATTTTAAGATGTTGTTGTTGCCTCTTGCTGTCTGAAAACAAAAAGGAAAATCAGCAGAAGGAGAGGGAAAACATCTTCACCCACCATCTACAAACCTCAATCAAAGAGCTTATGGACATTGGAAATGATCAAACTCTTCCCCACTCAAAATAATCTCTTCTGTAGGAGGAACAGGTGATTTATTTGCTGCTGAGCACCCAGTGAAGAACATTACATTGAGAAAAAGCCCAAACTGGTTATTATTTTCCCTTCCAGTTGTAAGCTTTTAAATCAGAGAGCATCTGGACACACCTGTTGTTGCTGCAGCTGGTGTAGAAAGACACCTGGGGCAAAGCAGGCTTCATTTATGGCCATTTCATGCAAATAAGCAGAGCTTTAAAGTGCTCTGAAATGGTTTATAAATGAGGCTTTTCTTGGGGACATGGCTGTGTGTGTGGCAGGTGAGAGCAAAGAGGGGTGGGAAATGGTGGTGGGGCTCTCTGTTGTCTCACTGGTGGCTCAGGGCATCTGGGGTGACCCCAGACACCCAGTGTAAAATAAGATAAATGCTTATCTACTCCAAAGACAGAGTTGTTGTGCCAGTGGTGAATCACTCTGGTCTAGTGCAAGGTGTCCCTGCCCAGGGTCCCTCCCAGTCCAAATCGTTTTATGATTCCATGAATTTAAATTAAAATTAAAGCTGAGATTCTGTTTTTTTTTTTTTTTTAATTCAGGCTACTGACCAAATGGGGCGTAATATTTTTACTGTAATTTTCAATTTTAAGAAATTAAGGTGTTCTAGGAACAGAGTGGTACCATCTGTCCAACAGATTTCTGTTTTGATTGATCTTTTTTTCCACCTTATTTTTCTTTCATTTTTAACAACTTCCCTCTGTCTCTCCCCTCGGAAACAATTTAGGTGTCTCTTGAAATCATTTATGTTCATTGCCTCAATAGATTTTCCTCATAACTTATTCCATATGGTTTCTGGATCCCATGGTTCTGAGCAGCTGCCTCATTTGTTCCTTTTTCCCTGGCTTTTAACTTATTTCTCATACTTTCTAACCACTCTTGCAGTTACAGTGATTTATTACTTCTCCAGTAATTAATAGGAATGATAACATAATTAAATATATGTATGCAATCCATTTCCCTGATGATGTCCTAAAATTGCAGTGAATTTAAATACGATGCAGGCAAAAAATTTGCCTCTTTTATATGTGTGTAGGTAAGCAGAAATCATGATGGCTTTAAATGAATTAACATAATTTGTGATCATAAAAATCAGAATTATTACACCAACACTCAGGTTCTAAATTGAATTTCTGAGTTTAGAGGTGGCTCTTGCCTATAGCCAAAATTTAAATAGCCTTGACGTGTTTTATATATCAGAGTGCATCAGTATTCATCAGCTTCTAAATTTGTTTCCCAACTTTATAGACTCTCAAAAAAAAAAATATCTATCCACAAATCTGTTCAACACTTCTGGCATGGGGGAAATTTTGTCAAGCCTGCTGGGGATTCCCCTGATATCAGTTTTCTTGGAGATACTATCAGAAAAGTGATTGTGCAAGTGGTGCACATTCATCTTTTTCTTGATACTTCTTTGAATTTTCTCCAATAATAGCTTGGCTCAATCCAAAAAATCATGCTTGCATGAGTTTATGAGGTTTTATGGATTAAAAATGAACACCTAACAGTTCTGATACTGCACGGACTTCTAAAGAAAAAGCAAATTAACAACAACAAAAATGTCAAGACGTGTTGTGGGTGACAGGTTTGTCTTTCACATGAATTTTCTTTCTGAACCAAAACAAGCCCCTAGATTTGGGAATGCTTGAAACACAGGCTCCACTACTGGAGAGACAGAAAAAGGTTTATTTTTAGTTTGGTACTCATTTCCCACCAACACAGGGAAACCAACAGAAATATGCAGCAGACTGACAGCAACTCTTTTTTTGCCAGATATTTTTTTGGCAATTTTGGGAAAAGGGATAAAAGAGCTTTTTTTTTTTTTTCTTATTTCTTTGCACCTAAAATGTTTTCCAGCCAATGGTTTCAATGGAAGGAAATCATTAATTTTTTGACATTTTCAGCCTCTGACAAATTGTGTTTCTCCAGATTTTTTTAAACTGAGGCCAAGAGCCAGCCACCATTAAACATGATATTTGGGCAAAGCATGTAAATGAGAATATAGAATTAAGGTTCTTACTGGGAAACCTTCACTGAACATAAAGTAGTCTTGACAGGCTCTCAGCCCTTTTAAAAAAGACTGTTTTGGTGCTTAATAGCAGACTAAGTATAGTCAGCCACTTTTGATACCTTGGAATTCTTCCTTTTTCACCCCTGTAGAAAATACCCTCTGCTAACAATTCATCAAAACCAGCAGCAAAAAAAAAAAAACAAAAAAACCCCTCTCTATTCCTATGCACATTCTTTGTTCCTCAACTGAAAATTTATATTGAACTTGGAAAAATAATGCCAGTAAGCAAGTTTTGGGAAAGATGAGGAGTGATGTTGTAAATTCACCCTCTGGCTCAGAATTCCTGGAGGAAAATTTTTGGTGTATTGGATAATGAAGCCAGTACAATCAAATACAATGAGATAGCAAAAAATAGAGTTTAAATCTTTCTGAGACACATGACTTTTGTCTATATTTTTATTGAGACTGCCTGTTTTCCAGTAAAAAAAAAAATTCAAGCCAAAAAACCCT
>VXBS01000470.1:132035-143364 GCA_013400255.1 Sitta europaea | reverse complement strand
AACTGAGGCCAAGAGCCAGCCACCATTAAACATGATATTTGGGCAAAGCATGTAAATGAGAATATAGAATTAAGGTTCTTACTGGGAAACCTTCACTGAACATAAAGTAGTCTTGACAGGCTCTCAGCCCTTTTAAAAAAGACTGTTTTGGTGCTTAATAGCAGACTAAGTATAGTCAGCCACTTTTGATACCTTGGAATTCTTCCTTTTTCACCCCTGTAGAAAATACCCTCTGCTAACAATTCATCAAAACCAGCAGCAGCAGTCAGGAAAAAAAAAAAAAACAAAAAAACCCCTCTCTATTCCTATGCACATTCTTTGTTCCTCAACTGAAAATTTATATTGAACTTGGAAAAATAATGCCAGTAAGCAAGTTTTGGGAAAGATGAGGAGTGATGTTGTAAATTCACCCTCTGGCTCAGAATTCCTGGAGGAAAATTTTTGGTGTATTGGATAATGAAGCCAGTACAATCAAATACAATGAGATAGCAAAAAATAGAGTTTAAATCTTTCTGAGACACATGACTTTTGTCTATATTTTTATTGAGACTGCCTGTTTTCCAGTAAAAAAAAAAATTCAAGCCAAAAAACCCTCCCAAACCCAACATTTTAGTACTAGAAAAATTATCATACTAAAATAAAAATAGGCCCACTCCTAAATCACAATATTGGAGGTTCTGCTCCTGAATAGAGAACTTGAGGAGGCTTTTGGACCTACCTCACTGAAATATCTGATGCATCATTATCTGTGAACTTCCAGGGGGGGTGGCAAGTTTATTTCTTAACTGGGAAGTGGTTTTAATTCAAAACTGGTTAGCAGTCTCCTGCATTTCAGACAAAATCTTGTGCAAATAAAGCCTCACCATCTGCTGGTAAAACACACATTTTCAGCTTGTTGTACCCACTGCAACCCAAACACAATCTGGGCTTGAGAAAAGAAAAGTTGCTTGAATTAAGTGGTTGTGTCCCACTTCTCATGCCCTAAAGCTTCATTGTCAGCTCAGGTGGCACTTTCCATAAAGAAAAGGGTTTTCAGGTAAATTTATCATTACAGGATTATTTTTGGCCAGGGAATTTGCTTATATTTGTCTTTCTTTTTTGAATTTTCTTTAAAAAACAAATTGGGAACCTCTTGGCTAAGGCCAGAACTTATCTTCAAACTGCTCCTTGGCTAAGCTTAGGGCACATTGTCCAATAAGCAGAATAAAACAGACTATAATTACAGTAAGTCTGAGATCCAGTGGCTGCTCACATCTATCTCTGATTTTCTGATTTGCTGGACTGTATCTGGGTGGCAGGGAGCAATCTTTTCTCATCTACATCATGCCCCTGCTCTCTCTCTTCTTTTTTATTCCTCTGATTTATTTATTTTTCTGTTTTTGAAAGAGAGGACTTTTCAGTGGTTCTGTTGGTTGGGAGAGGTGGGAGAGCTCTGGAGCTGATGGGCCATGCAGAAAAGACAATTTTTGGGCAGAACAACACATTTTTGAGATGAATGTCAAGGAGTTGTTGTACTTTCCCTTGCCAAGAACAGCCCTACAACTAACTACCCTGATCAGGTATTTTTCTGTTCAGGGGAGTTAGTAGTAGGGCTGTTCTGTTGGCTATGGTGCAGGAGAACATTATTTTCCCTCTGATTTGCTTTCTACACTGCAATGAAAATGTCTACAGGTAGTCTTCATTTACTATCAGAAAATTACAGAATCTAAATTGTTCTTGCACTTTATTGTAGACATATATGTCNAAAAAAAAGGAAAAAAAAGAAAATCTGGTGTTGCTTTTGGCAGCTCCCCCTTTGTGTTTGCTAAGGACCCTTGTGAGCAGGCAGGGCAGACAAGGAGCCCTTTGGAGCCATTCATGTTATAGATTAAGCACATACAGCAACTTGGGGCTGTGCCCAGGGCCCCCCAGCCCCACGAGGGGGGTTATTCACATCCCCTGGAAAACGCTGCTGATAATTAGTGCTTTGTAGGGCGGTGAGCTCACTGCCATTACATAAGATTAGTGCTGTAATAAGGAGCTGGCCAGCGTCTGTGGCCAGATTGTCTGTCACTGGGAGAATGCTGCCAGCCAGGAAAGGGGCATATTGCCTCTTTTAAAGCTGTCCAGAGACCCTGCCCTGGTTTTCCCTCCCCTTTCAGCACAGGGGTGTGTATGCTTTGTGCTCTGCAAAGCTGGTTCCTCAGGTTGTCAGTGTTAGGTGGCTACATTAAAAAAAAAAAAAAAGAAAGAAAAAAGGAAGGAAAACATCCCAGAAACTTAATTCTGGCAAAAACAAAGCCCCCTCTTTCCCTTCCTTTATTGGTCGGTGAATCAGAAGGCTTTAACTTGAGCAAATCTGTAACTGCACCCCTCTCAGAAAGAGTAACTTCATTGAACACACACACAGAGAAAAACCCAAAACCTTCAAAAGGCATGTAGTATTGTCGTGCAGGAGCCTGCCTCTGAGGGTTAAGTAAAGCAAACAAACTAAAAAAGTGCTGTAGTCAGCTGCAAACAAAAAGCTCATTGTGCCCAAGTCCCACAGGATCCTTGGAGAAGGAGATTTTAAACCTACCAAATGTTTTGGTTTTGTGCTGCAGTCAGTCATTACAGCCCCTTTTTAAGATGCTCATTTGACCCACGTTTAAGTGGAGGAGAACTATATAATGTTATTAATGACAGGTATATTTTTGGTTCAGGATGTCGTAACAAGGGCCTCCTGGACAAAGTGGGGTTTTGTCTTGTTTTTACCAGGGGGGTCAGCAGTTACACTTTGGAGACTTGTTACTGCTGGGCTGAAATTACTCCTTACACTGGGATAAAATTCTTGGGCAGCTTCAAATCTGGAGTAATTGTTGACAAAGTGCAGGATTTTTCCTTTTTTTTTTTTTTTTTTTTCCTAGTGGCTGTCCTGGTAGCTGTGCACAAAAAAATTAATTCACACCCTACACCATTTGCAACACACTGCTAATGTATTTTCGTGTCAATGTGACTCCAAAACAAACATGAGTTACACCAAACCAGCACTAACCACCCTGCTTCCTTTGCCTTTGTCTTTTTTAAAATGATTTCTCAGTTGTTAAGGTGTCTTCTGAGAGTCCATCACACACAGCATACCCTCAAAATTGAACTGTACTGTGTGCGATGAAAGCTATTATTCCAAAATCAAAATATGGTAAAAGAGCAAATAAAACTCCATGGCTTCATTTAGCCTTGAAAGGGTTAATGAAAGTGGTGACTTTTCTGAGTAATTATCATTTTGGAGCAACTCTGGGCTTTGGAGCAAGTAGGCAGCGTCACCTAGTGGGATTTCTCTGCCATACTCACCATTTTCTGCTTTTCATGGAAAAATAATTCTTCAGTACTGCTTTAAAAACTTCCCTGAGCTACTCATCTGCTCCACCATACAACCATTTCTTCCAAAAACTATAGGACTGATGGTGCTTTCATCTTTGAATTTCATCAGGTGGCCTTCTTTCCGGTGGTCGAATTTAAATTAATTAGATTTCTTTCCCAAATTATTGCTACTTATTGAATCTGCAGTCACTTCTTCTGGATACCCATAGATGCACATGAATGTGTGTTTTCCAGAGTCAATTTCTTTTTTGCAGGCTGCTGCACAGGACTCAAAAAGTTTTTCAGTACATTCCATCTCTCTGTTACCAAAAAAACCCAACCCCAGCAAGTGAAATCTTTCTCAAGCTCCTCCTGGGAGTTTGCCTTACTCATGGTGTGACTCAGTCATGGGGAGTGTTGGGTCCCTGCCTGGTCCAAACCCTGCCAGTTTCCCAAGTCCTGTGCAAATAAAACTCAGATTAGGAGCTAAAGAGAAGGCATTCAACCAGAACCTTAAAAAAAAAAATACCAGGATTGCGACATGTGATTTTCGTGTGTGCGTGTAGATAGGTTTAAATATGGGAGCTGTCTTCAAATTGATTTGAGTTTCTCCCAGCCAGGATTTATGCACACATTTGGTCCCTCCTTCAGGCAATTATTTTAGCATCTGTCTGAATCCTTCGTGTGACCTTCCCTGTCCCCCTTGAGGCATGACCCATGCCTTTAAACAGAGGTGTGTGCTTAAGCTCTCTCTGAAAGGAGTTTTTAATCTCAAGAATGCTTTTGGTGAGTTCTGTCAGGCTGCTTCCATTCACAAAATTAAACAGAAAAATCCTTTGCAGGACTGGAGGGAATTTTGGTGGAACAGTGCCTGCACTATAAGATAACTTACTGTCTTTCTCATGTAAAAATTCATTTAAATACTAGGTGACCTTAATGAAAGTATTTCATACATTGCCAAACCTTCACAGAATTCTGGTTGACTTTTTTTTTTTTCCTATGGAAAAGAAATGCAATCCTGTGTAAACTTCCCAGGTGTCTCCTGTAGCAGCATCAGTGCTGTACAGCAGCGTGAGGGTTTCCTGGACTGATGCATGTGCTCTCTGTAACCTCCTGCTGATCTTGTTGAAGTTCAGCCACTGAGTACTTCCCGAGGCTCGCTGAAAGTGAGATGTAATTTTTACTTGAGCTGTCCAATTATAGCAACCCCCACAGAGAGGGACTCCTACAGGGCCTTTCCTGATAAAGATTTTTAGGACTTTGACTGCCATTGTGTTGAAAAAAGAAAAGAAGTGTATTCCTGTTCTTATCAGAGCTGTGGCAGGACAAGGAAAGGGTGATAATAAGGTTTGCAGTGGTGGTTTCAGCTTAGTGATAAATACCAGGCAGGAAATGTTTGGACCCTGTCCCTTCATTTCACTTTCAGATGAAATGGCACAGAAAGTATCCAATCAGCCAGTCCCTACCTCTTCCATTGTTTTTTCTTTAATTTGCCTCATTAGCCTTGCATTAAGGAGGAATCAGATAGGGAAACAGCCAGAAGAAATTAAAACCTGCAAGCTCCAAAAAGTGCCAAGACAGATTTGTGAAGAGAGCTTATTTAAGCATGCTAAAAACATGTTTCCTTTCCCCAGAAGGAAAAGCCTTAACCTTTAAATCTAAACAGTTGTATTTCAAGTAAATGATTTCCTAGATTCAGTGGTGTGCAGAAGATTACTGGCCTTTACACAATACCGAGGTCAGGCAGTAAAGTTTTGCTGGCATCGGTGGGTTTCTATTGTGCCTCATTAAACACAAGGCTTGTTTGTAATTTTGGAATGCAAAATCCGAGTGATTGATCTCAGGCACTTGATGACACTTTTGGAGGTAAAGGAAGGGCTGAAATTTCCAAAGGAGTGTCTCAAAGCTGAGATACTCCTGGTTCACCTGGGCAGTGCAAGGGCATGAAAGGGCTCAGGGGATTACCCATTAGTAAGGAAATGAGCCCATCAAGAAAGGCTGCTTATCTGAGAATTTAAATAACAAATCTCCCGTGGAGGTCGGATCTTGTCCGCGATGGGAAGATTATGCTCCTTCTGTTTAATTAGCTGCCATCTGAATGAGAATAGGTAGTGACTGGCTAATAAACTTTTCAGCTTTACAGCTCTTGCCACAGTCCTGGCTTTTTTAGCTCATTTTATGTGACAAATCGGTCTGCCACTCAACAGGACTGTGAGTTTATGCAGTGCCATATAAGGAAATCCTCCCCCAAAAATGTGGAACTTCATAAAGCATCCTAATGGGCTTTTGAAGGCATCATATCCAAACTCCTCCTGTGAGGCAAGAGAATACATTTTCCCTGTTTAATGGGCTGTGAATGGCCAGCCAAGTGCATTATCTAGTGCCACGTAGGAAGCCTGAAGATCTGAATCCCAACTCAGCTCCAGCTCTACCCCATGGACCATCCACACTCTGCAGGAAAATTTTCATGGCCTTTTAGCAGAGAAAGCCAGAACAAATAAATCCAGTGTGACAAAGAAGGCTTTGATTTCAAAAAATAAAACCAGGAAAGTACAAGTAAGATTAGCTAATTATTACAGTATAATTAACAGCATTAAAAGTATAAATTCCAGTTTATCTGAAATGATGGCCAGGCACTCCCCAAGGACCAAACCCCTGGGGCTAGGTCCTGCAGTCACCTGACTGCAGAGAAACCTCAGAATTTTGAGGAAAAGTCCCAACCACCCTGACACTGAGGGTGTTTGCAGAGTGGGTGGTGCAGTGGTGTCTGCCCGAGCCCGATTCTGTGCTTGAGCAGGGGCTGGTAGTGGTGAATAACACAGAGAATGAAGAATTTCAGCTGATTTTAGTATCAGCTGGACAGGGCTTGGAGCAATCTGGTCTGGTGGAAGATGTCCCTGCCCAGGGCAGGGGATGGGATGGGATGATTTTAGAGGTTCCTTTCAACCCAAACCATTCTGAGATTCTGTGAGTGCCCCCCTCTCCACAGTCACCTCAGCTAGAGAAGTGTGGTCAGCCAAACCTCCTCTGAGGAACATTTTGAGTCTTTTACCTAATTAAGGTTATATGTCCAGAAATGTTCACGTAATTAAGGTTATATGTCCAGAAATGTACATTCTGGAAGTGCTTTGCATTTTAATACAGAGAAAAAAAAATTCACCTCTGTTGTGGTAATATTGCTTAAAAACCAGAGTAGTGACTGTTTTCAGGTCACTCTGTGTAATCACCCGGTGTCAATATTTCTGATAAGGGCCAAAAACCTTACAGCAACTTTTCTTCCATGTGTTCATTAAATATATGATTCTATTTAGGTTTTGTCTCATGAATGATACAGCAAAGAGCATTGCCAAAGGTTTTTTTCCCATTACTTTTTTGCTGATGTGGGTTTACTGGAGATGGTGCATTCACTCAGATCTACACTCGTGAAACCCAGATTCATGCTTATGCTCATGCAAAGACCTAATCCGTAAGAGAAAAGCAAAATATTAGTTTATTTGTTCTAGTAGCCTATTCCACCCAAACTGTGAGAATCTCCTTGTATCATTGTCCCATTATCAGTGTCTAAATAAGGGATTGAAAAACTACAGAGGGGCTGGGTGGAGACCTAAGAAAGCAATTCAGCAGTCTGGAACTTCCTCTGCTAAGCAATTCTGGCACCAGACCCGGGCAAAATCAGAGCTCCTCAGCCAAAATAAATCTGTCCAATGACGGTATCAGATGTGAGGTAACAGCAAGTCATGCTGGAGGATATCAGACATTCTTGAGCAAACCACAGGGCCTAGATGTAATACTCTGCCACTACACTGCAGCCCTGCCAGCTAAGCAAACACAAATTTTTGGAGTCATTTTGGCAAGGCAAGTAAGAGCCATATGGAGCCTGTGTGCTGAGGGTGGGAGCTGGCAGGCTGCTGAGCACCTCCAGCTCACACGCCCCCAACAGCCACTAAATATCCCTCATTCCCACACTCTCATCCCTGTGGAAGCAGGCAGTTATCATTTCCACTAGAAACAGCTGCAAGGCTTGTTGAAATCTTTCCTTGGCTCTCAGGACGTTATTGATGGATTTTTCTGCCACTACTTTAACAGTTTTTTTTAATTTTTGTGTGTGTCTATGCTCTTGAAAGACATTGGATCCTAGACTTGAGTAAATGAGTTGGTGTGCACTGTAATTTAGGACTGTTAAACACTGAAAAGTTGAGATGGAGTTAATTTAGTTCCAGATGAAAAGGGGGATGGTTTTATTAGAGGTAATAAATTCAGTGCAGAACAAATTTATTCAGACTGTGCTGGTTAAATTGCCTGGATAATTAAAACCTATGATGGGTAAGATGACACGTGGTAGGAAAAGGTTAAGTATTTAACTCATTTTCCTTTCATAGTTTGATTCATTGTAAGGTAAATACTACTTGTGTGGGGTATGTTAGCTTTATATCAAAAATGTGTTCACCCAGGCAGTGAATAGGGGTTATTTCACAAAGTTAAGAAAATAGAAATCTAAACTTTTATGACATTTATATGGGCCAGCTCTAGTCAGAGAGATGTAAGCACTGAAGAAAATACAAGCACTGTAGGAGCTGTGACATTTTGCCCATACAAGGGGCTAGCTGCCTGCTCAATGTCTGGCATTCATGTGAATTCCAGTTCTTACAGATATCTATTTTTATCCTTCCTTAAATTCTTCCTGCAGTGACACAACAGAAATCCCAGTGAAAATCGTTAGGAGTGGTTCCCAAATAGTCTCTCACTTTTCTTGACATAGCAGTGTGCAAATCTCAGGTTCCTGTGCTTTGTTTGGGAGCAAGGTGAGGGATTATCCCACCTCTGCTGGCTGCCAGCACAGGAGGCTGTATGCCCCCTGACAAGAATTGCTGCACAAGTTTCAATCAGTCTGACAAGTGTTGCTACTTTTCCTTCTGATTGATTGTAAAAACAGGCTGAATCCTCACGAATTTTCATCCAGAAATGACATTGTGCTGGTATTTCACAGCCATTTGAAGGTTCTTTTTTGAATTTTTTTGTTCATTTGTTTTGCACATACCCAAAACCATATTCCTACTTGTTAAAGTAGTGCGTTTCTGCTTTTATTCATGTATTTTCATAGGTGTTTGAGGCTGGTTTTTCAACAGAGGGCAGAATTTGAATCATCATTTCTAAAGCTGAGAGTCTGCTGTCTGGGCTCAGTCTGCCACCTAGCATTTTTAGTGGAAACACCAACCTACAGTGGTTATGAGGGCCACATTCAGATTCTTTCACTTATATTGCACCTAAATCTGCATGTCAACCTGTGGAATGGCTTTGTTAACTGAATGAAGTCATCCAATATCATAAGTAATCCAAGTCTGGGAAGTTAATCTGTAATTTCTCACATCATAGATGTGCACTAATGAGGGTCATGGGCTGTTTACTCTATTTTCTTGCATTATACTTCATGACATTTATGTAGGAAAGAGTGTTTTCGACACACTTAGGATCCAGTTTTCCTTGTGTCTCTCTCTTTTGTTCATCTGGCATCAGCTTACAGTAAATGAGAAGTTAGACCAGAATACTTTTTCCCCTTGAGATAATCTTTAATACAGAAGGAGGATATTATACATCTACCATGCTTAGCAGCCTGAATCAACCACTTGAGACTGCTTTTCACCACAGGTGACATCATGTGCTCTTCTGTTAATGTAAATATTCTCCAGCACAGGAAATGATGGGTTTGTCTCTCTTTTCTGCAGCAATATGAGAACTGGAGACCAAACCAGCCAGACAGCTTCTTTTCAGCTGGAGAGGACTGTGTTGTTATAATCTGGCATGAGAATGGGCAGTGGAATGATGTCCCGTGCAACTACCACCTCACTTACACCTGCAAGAAAGGAACAGGTACAAACTTTGCAGTGACATAATTTGCTAAATTGCTATTCAATATTTTTTACCATGTTCTCTGGATCCTGATGGATCCATCGGATTTCAGTCCTTTTGAACAGCCTGTCATTGAGGATGATAGGAAGAGTCCTGAAAAAAGGGATTTTACCTTAAATGCTTGTAGTAACTTCAGTGGTTTTCAGGTTTCTGAGAAACGACTTCTCTGTGTGAGTACACTAACTTTTTGGCTTGGATTTACATTTAGAATTTAAACCAAGAAGGCAATACTGGCCATGATATCTGGTTTTCAGGCATGGAGTTTTTGAGTTTCTAAAGCTCTGTTTTTCCTGATGTTTTGGTTTGCTGAAATTACTTTCCCAGGCAAAAGAACAAAACATCAGGGTTGTTTTTGTAACGACATTCATGTTTGGAATTCTTTCTGTGGGAGGGATTTTCTGTGATGTCCCCCTGGTTTGACCAACGTGGGTGAAGAGGTTTGTCTTTCATTTCGCCAATCACAGTGGTCTGTGGAAAAATCTATAAAAAAGGGGGTGATCCCTGAAATAAATGGAGTCATATTCATTTCTCCAAGAGCTTTGGAGGAATTCCACAAGGAGTTTCATGTCGTATATTCACCACAGCGACAACATCTGCCAATTTCCAGTGTCCATCACTACTGGTTTTGGTTTACAAGACTGGAGACCTACAGGGCAGACTGATCCCCCTGTCCTTGTGTGGATGTTCCTCCTGGGAGTCCAGCTGGGGTCCCTCATCACCGTCCCTCAGCCAGGGCTCGGAGGCCAGCCCCAGTTCAAACCGGGCCCGCAAAATGAAGCTTTGGGGTGATGCTCTCTCTTCCTTCCAGTGGCTTGTGGCCAGCCTCCTGTCGTGGAAAACGCCAAGACCTTTGGGAAGATGAAGCCTCGTTACGAGATCAACTCCCTCATCAGATACCACTGCAAGGATGGCTTCATCCAGCGCCACATCCCGACCATCCGGTGCCAGGGCAACGGGCGATGGGACATGCCCAAAATTACTTGCATGAACCGTGAGTTCTCTGAAAAGCAAACCAGTGGAAAATCAGAAACAGAGGGCTGATTTGAGATTAATAAGTAGTGGATGTGTTTTTTAAGAGGGGAGCGAATCTGGTGGGACAGATTGTGGTGAGAAATACCAAGCCTCCAAAACGAATGGAAATTTTCCTCTTCTCTTTCTGCTGATGCCTTGGGGTGGCTGCCTAGAACAGAGGCTAGACAAGATTGAGAGAATAAAAGCAGGTGTTTATTAAAGCCCTTCAGTAGTTACATCTTGGGCTGTCAGAAGCCTCCAAGGGGCAACAACCAGGATGGATGATGGTCACAAATTTTCCATAGAGTTATAGGTTGGGCTCACTTACATATCAGGGGTTAATCCTCCAGTTACAGCTGCAGGTAATGAAGTCATTCACCCCCAGTTTGCTCCACCCAATTAACTTTTGTTTGCCTTTTGAGGCCTGATGCTGCTGGGTATCCATGAATTTCAGACCCAGAGGGATTGTTCTGTCTGAGCAAAATGTGAAAAAACAGTAACCAACATTCCGTATGGAGTTTAGAGCTATGCACTAATGCAGTACAGGATCTGAAAAATATAAAGGCCAAAATCTTAAGGCATCACTACAGAAGGCATTAAGATGATTGTAAAGTTAGAAAATCCTGGAATCAGCAGGTTCCTAATAATGCTAATTATTCTTTCTGCAACTGTGAGTAAGCCACAGCTCCCTCTAATTAACCAAGAGTAAATGCAGCCACGCTGCGAAGCGCTGCCAGCCCATTAACAACTGAATTTTAACCGAATTTCCCTTTTTTTCCCCCTCCTCTCTGCAGCCTCCACATACCAAAGGACTTACTCTAAGAAATACTACTACAAACACTCCTCATCAGGCAAGGGGACATCATTAAACTCATCCAAGCACTACCACCGCTGGATCAGGACGTGGCAGGACTCGAGGCGCTGAGAGCTAAATGGTGAACTGGGGATTTCCACCATTTCAGCCAAAGTCATAACTTTCTGTGCCTTTTTCTATCACTTATAGGAGTATTATCGAATCGTTTTGAAACTACGGACTGCAGTATTCACGACGCGTTTTGCAAAAAAAAAAAAAAAAAAAAAAAAAAAAAAAAAA
>VXBS01000470.1:98216-121941 GCA_013400255.1 Sitta europaea | reverse complement strand
TTTTATATATTTTTTTTTTTATTTATAGAAAGCCTTGGCTAAAATAGGAAATTTATTCTTAAGGCAGAAATACCTTTTCAAATGGAAACTTAAAAGCATATTTCTTCTTCCTATCAGCCAGTCAACAAGAAAGGATTTTGTATTTTCCTGAGGATTTTGTCTTTTCCCCTGGCAATCGCTGATAAAATAAATGTGGGATTCCAAAGAGGGTGCAGAGCTTACAGCAGTATCCACAGGATTGAGAGACACAAGAATTGTTCAGCATTTTTTTACTTATAATGCTTTTAAGATCCTCTGAAAAAATCTCTCTCCCTGCACTTTATTTATTGTGCCTGTCCACTGACGAGGGCTGCAAATGCCAACGACTCTTGGTGGCAGTGGTCATTGCACTGGTGTCCAATTAAGGATCTGAAATACATCTCAGGCATTCCAGGCAATTTGTATGGAAATCAGAGCACTAAAACTCCCTCGGTGAAGTTTCTTTCCTTATCTGATTTCTGGTTATAAACCCACCGGTGAAACCTCCTTTCATCCATGCTTTAAAGGGAACAAACTTGGTTAATTTTAGGGTTTGTTACTAGTAACAGCCCTGCTGGACTGGACAAAGAAATTTCACGCCTGTTATCAAATAATTGCATCAAACCCACTCTCTTTTCCCCCTGCCTCCTTTCTTACTCGGGGCTCTCAGAGCCTTGTCCTTTGTGCAAGCCAACGCTAGATGTCACACACAGGAGGGGTATTGCACGGGAAAACTGCCTGCCAGAAGAGATTTTATAATTTTTTTCAATTTTTTGTCCCCATTTTACTTCATTTTCCCTTCTTTCTGTGGTGGGCCAGCAGATCCATGAGCGTTGGTTGCCACAAAAAAAAAAAAAANGGGGGGCACAAAACACAAAGAGCGGTGGTAAAAAAAAAAAAAAAAAAAAAAAAAAAAAAAAAGAAACTGATGCATTCCAAAGGAGAAAATAATCCCTTATTCCTGTCACAGGAAAGAGCTGAGGGGTCTTTGTCTCAAGACCTCAGCAGGACTCTGCTCTAATTAAGGCTCAGTTTCTCTTGAGGATGAATATCACCCCTTGAGGGCTACTCAGAAAGCCTCAAACCTTGCCATTTGAAGGTGAATATTACCTAAAATTGTGTTTTCAGGAGATTGCTGGTGGGAGTTGGTGCAGAAATCCCAGCTCTTGCTGCAGTTACACTGAAAATGTGGGAAATTCAAATTAAGCCAAATCTGCAGATTCTTCAGATAAACCACAGATATCCTCTGCACACAGAGTGTTTCCCTGATCTTTTCATTTTTTAGTCTTTTGCAGTGACTAGAAGAGTCACTTTGCTTTATACAGCACTTTTGATGAGATTTTTGGGTTTTTGCTGGTTGAAAAGTTCAGCAGTTTCACTACTTAAAGTCTGAGCTTTAGGGCATGAGCCTCAAATTTTCCCCAAATTATTCAGAATTCCACAAATTTAATTACAATCCTTTCATTACTGCATCTTGGAGACTCTGGGGCAATGGGACAGGTTTGTGTTACTATGACTATCAAGAGTCCCTTATTTCTATTAAATTAAGTCTATTTTCTATTAAAATCACTACTGTTTCCCAGTGTCCACTACAGTTTCATTTGCAGTCTGGTTTCTTTTATTAATGAAACTTAAAATGATTAATTGATGCCTGGAACACAACCTCATACTTGAATTTTGTACACTTTTTTTTTTTTACTTGAATCATCAACAGAGAGATACATTTGTGCTGTGGAAAAATCTGATTAAAAATGTATATTTGCTGATAAAAAGTGTGCTAACTTGAAAGTGTAAGGGAAAATATCCTGTGGTGTAAAATCAGCAAGTCCTCTCCATTTTCAGGCCTCTAAAATCTCCATGGTTTCCTCCAGGGAGTTAAAGTTTTATTTTGTTTCTCAGACCTCTGCAGTAGCCCATGTGCTTCTTTCCCTGCCACTGTCCCCAGCCCAGGTGTGTGGATGAACACGTGAAAAATGCAAGTTTACAGTATTTTTGGAATTGGAGAAATAAGCCAGGAAGGGTGGGGAAAAGCTCCAGGTGTTCTGGTTTGGTCACTGTGAGGAGGAATGGGCAACCACCAGTGCTGGAGCAAGACAAAGAGCACAGAAAATATGTTTTCCATTGTCTCTGCAATTACCACTGGGAAATTTTGGTCTTCCTGTGGCTCGTTATAATCAGGATAACGCTGGACACCCTTCTGGGAGAGAGATCCTGGTCAGGAGTGTGGTACCTGGTGGAGCTTGGATGTCTCAGGGTGGCAGAGTTCAGTTTCCACCAGGGATGGATTCCCATTCACCTCCCAGGTAACATCATGAATTATGCAGAGAATGGTGAGTGGGATAGCTGAAGACCTTAAATTGCTGTGATTTTTTACATTCAGCTGGCTGCTGGGGGAAGAAGGAGGTGGTGACTTGCAGGGAGTGTGGTTTTAATTACTCAAAGTAAAACACGAGAGGATAAAAAGCAAAAGGGAGGAGTTTGTATTCAAACTTATTGTGACATTATTGCAATGCCACGTAAATAATTATTGCATTATATCACTTTTTGAGACTTTATTGCCATGTTTCATGGGAAATGTGACTCTTACACCCTCCTTTGGTTGGAATCCCAGAAGATCTGGGGATGGAGGGCACTCCTTGCCTGAGGATGGGACAGCCAGGCCAAGCTGACTGGGACTTTTGATTATTTCCACTTATGGAGACTTTATAACCTCTCTGAACGTCTTTTCCCAGTGTTTGACCACCCTCACAGTTAATTAATTTTTTATTGCAACGTGCTTGTGCCCTTTGCTTCCTCTCCTGTCGCTGAGCCTGGCTGGGCTGTGCTTTGCTCCAGAACTCCGTGCCCAGGCACTACAAAGGTCATTCCTGAGTTGTGATGTTCTTGTGGAATGGCCAGGCAGTAATTCCTTCTGCCTGAGTGCCCTGCAGATGTATTTCTCTGCCAGGTAATGTCAGCCTTTTAATCAAATTAATAATTCATGGCCGGCTGTGTGATGATACCAGCTCCTGGGGATTGTGCCCTGCGTGGAGTGAAATAAAGCTGTCAGTGTGAAAGGGCAGAGCTGGGGCCCAGGATGGATCAATGGCAGCAGAGGAACATTTATATTTGGTTTGTAATTAAGAGATCTTTTTAGGGAGGTCTAGTTTTTCAGTGCTGTGCTCCAGTGATTGCTTTCTTCCACAACCAGCCAAGACTTGGGGCTTTCTGGGTAACCTGAACATAGATTTCAGCTAAATGACAAATTCACTGTTCTTTAGTAAATTCAGTGACGTTTTAAATGGATTTTGCTGGGGTAGACATCCAACAAAAAAACACTGAAAATGCAACCAGTGCTCAACGTGGCTGGGGAGTGCCCTGGGGGAAAATGTTCCATTTGGCTGCTCATGGATTTCTGCAGTCATTCCTCACCCAAATATTGGCCTCAGACCTGGCTGGTGCCCTGGGTGTCTCCTCCTGAGGCAGCTGGGGACAGAAAATCCAGGAGAGCCCTCAGCAGCTCAGCAAATCTGACTCTCAGTGATAATAATGGCTTGGTCATTATTAGTTTTTTCCATTTCAAGCTGGAGAAATAAAATTAATCTNNNAGTCCTTCCTTGTGTCTAGAATTGACAAAAAATAGAAAAAAATAGTGAATGCCTCTGTTGGTTTGGTGAATTGTCTGGTCACATGACTGAGACCCCATTGCAGCTTGAATGCAGTTTACTATTAATGAGTAACAAAAAGTTGCCTAACATTAGGAAAAACAACGATTACTTTCTCTTGTTCTTCTTCTTCACTCTGTTTCAATAATTTTTCTTTGATTTATACTTTTTTTTTTTTGTTCGTTAAAAATGTGTTTTCCCTTTCCTGTTCTCCTCATGTCTTCTCCTTTGCACTCTCACCCCCTCAGCTTTGCCCCAGACTTTGTTAAAACCTTGATATTGACTTTTTTTGGTTAGTATGGCACCAGATCAGCCAAGTTGGCCACAAACCCTAATTTTAGAAATAGTGCAATATTTTACCCAAGCAAAGTGGCATGCAGGCAGCTTAGAGCAAAAGTTATCAGCAATGGCATCTGTACAGTTTCTCCTGTCAGTGACACAGACCTCTGCAACTTTCACATGGGTTCTTATTTCTTCTAAAAACATGTCTCAAAAAAACCCCCAGAACTCCCAAGGCAGCATTTGTGTAGAACAAAGGATTTCTGTGGAAGGTGATTCTTCAGTTAATAACAGGGCTGCTGTTACAACTGGACTTTTGGAGTTTTAACTTGCAAGAGAAAAAAACATTGTGAGTTTGTGCTGCATTTCCACAGTGCAGCATCCTCGTATTCTCCACTCAAAACTTGTCAAATAGACAAAGAGTGGGAAATGCACAATTATTTGCACATTGCCTGCAAGAGGAATGTCTTGAGTGCGACCCAAGCCAGCTTTGCCTCTCCTTTTCACTGACTGAAGGGCTGGAATAGAGCTGAGGATCAAGCCCAACATCTGGGTGTGCCAAATCCATCAGAAACAAAGGATACTTTTGCCAGCTAAAATCTCCTCCAGAGTGAAATTTGTTTATCTAAACTTTGTTTACTGTGAAATGCCTGGAAGCTGTTTTCATTAGATTTTTGCCTATTTTTTTTTTCCATGGGCGTGTGTGTGTGTGTCCATTGTTGGTTGTTTGTGTTTTCCTTTGTAATTTGATTAATATGAGGTCAATTTCTTATTCAGCAATGAAACTTGGTGAAACTGAAGTTTTTCAGCGGGTTTCAAATAGAATATTATTTTTAAAATGAATATTATTAGTTTCAAAATGAATATTATTGAGCATTTTCTTTGACATGTAAAAGAAAACCAAAGTAATGAGGAGCATTGGATATCTCTCATGGAAATTGGGGAAGGACAGAGGGGAGGGGTAGGTTTTTCTCCCTGAGCAGAGAGCCCTGAGCCTCACACACCTGGAATTTGTTCTCTGTTGGAAACAGCAGCTCTCACCCCCAACCAGGAGAAATTTCCAAGACCTCTCAGGGTTTGCCCTGGAGAAATCCAGGTGCTCCTGAAGGTTGGTGGTGCCTCCCCAGACCCTGACGAGCAGAACTCTGCATCCTGCTGAGAAAAAAGTGAAAAATTTGTGAGCAGTGAAAAAAGTGCTGTGGGCCCCGGCTGCTGCCAGCCCCAGCAGGCTGCAAAGCACAGTTTGAGATGCTCCAAGTGCTGGACAAGCAGAGGATTTGCTGGGAGACCGCCCTGGGCACTGCGTGGCAGGGGAGCCGTAGCTGCAGAGGCTGGGCAGCCAAGGGGAGCATCCAGCCTTGCACAGGGTGCTAAATTACGAGGCAGGAGTTTGGGTAAGACATTTCTGTGACTCCTGTGACCACAGCTGAGAACTCCAGCCGAGAGGCAGACAAAACTCGACGATTCCTTGGCAAGGAGCAGCAAGCAGCAGGACAGTCTCTTGTCTCCTGGCAGTTTATCTTGAGGTGTCCAGTCAGTGAGGCTAAGTCAACAATTGAGATGAAGGGCTTAGTGATCTCTCTTTTCTCCCCTCTGCAGGCCCGAAGTCCTCTCCTGTCTGATTTATGAGTTCCTGCTGGTTTCCAAATGGCCCCTGATCCTCCCTCTGAAATCTGAGATCCAAAGGGCCCTCCAGAAGTTTCTGCTTCGCACTCAAGTGAAAAAAAATTTTAAAAAAGTAAAAAAAAATCAGTCCCAAAGATTCCTAGGGGGTATTTTGTGACTACCACCCTCCCATCCTATCCCCATCGAGTTATCAGGGGAGAGTGTCTATGGGTTATTACATTTCTGATAACAGCCCTGGTGGAGCTGGGCAGAGTTTTCCCCATCTAACACACGAAAGCCACAGCAGTGAGATGTGTAGGATGACACAGGGCTTTGTGACCAGGAAAGATGCCTGGACCCAGCCTGCACTAATCCCTTTCCTGCATCCTTTGCAAGAGGGAGGAAGATTTGCTGGCCGAGTGAGAGGCAATCACAAAAACATCAATCCAAAGGGAAGTGCTCACCCGCTGGCTTCCAGGGAAATTTATGGCTTGTCATCTTCCTGACAGGCTTCTTCAGAACGTTCAAAGCTTGGGGGGAAACTGGCAGTGTTGGAAATTTGGCAGCGGGAAAGCCTGGTGTGTTTTGGGGGTACTTGCTATGTCTTTGTTGCACACTGGTCGTTGTTATTTCTTCCACTCTCTTTGTGCAGACTGGAGCAGGATGCTGTGAGCTCACATGCAGATATTTGGCAGCTGAGCTGTGGAGCCTGATGTTTTTGGCAGGGGGGGAAATGTACGTGCTGTGTTTGAGACATCCCTCAGCTTCCTGAAGAGATCTTTCCCCTGGGTTTCNTATATTATATTATATTATATTATATTATATTATATTAAAAATATTATATTAAAAAATACTTATAAAACCCCACAATTTTAAGTCAAAATATTCTTTCAGTGAATTCCATGTGATGCTGGAGGACTCTGTGATGAACCTTTCAATGTCTCTGTGTCTGCCCCGTGGGTCAGGTGAGGTGTCTGACTAGGGCAGGACCTAGAGTCCTCTAAAATCCATGGCCATAAAATAGCAAACAGGCCCAGGACTGTGTGGCTTTCACAAAATCCTTGGCCAAATGACACTGAATCTTGGGGATATTTGTAATTAACACAGAATTAACCTCTCTGGAAACTCTGAGTTGTGACTCCTGAAGAGTTTAAAGGACTTACTTAGGCAAAAAACATCTTGTTTTTGCCCATCAGGATCATCTCAGGGGATGTGGCAGGCAGCTGGTGTCCCTGCTCCTGTGTGCTGCACATCACTGCCTGGGCCAGCTGGACGTGCCCACTGTGGTCCTGGTCCTCTGGAAAAAGAGCAGGTGGCACCTGAAGGCGTGACTGGCTGGAGATGTGGTCAAAACCAATGCCACAGTGTACCCAGAGGTCTGGAGTTTAGCTTGCTGGAGTAAACTTACCCAGTGCTAGCATGGAGTGAAGCAGCAACATCTAAAAAAAACCCAGATTGCACCCTTGCCATGGTGGGTGGAATTTATTGCTTTATCTCCCAGACCCTGAGCTGGTCAGAAGGAGAACACTGGCTTCTTTATTCTGCTCTGCAGTCACTTCACACAAGATAAGATACCTGCAGACACCAGGCTTGTTGGTGTGAGTAATGGGAATTTGCTGTCTTTCCAAGTTTTCTCCCACCCATGGGTGGCCCTTGCTTGGATCAATGCCCCAAAATCTGCCATGCTTTTCGTGGGTGGCTCCTCAGCAGCTGCTCCTTCAGAATCAAGATCCCTGAGCTTTTCACAAAAGGATGTGAAAAGTGCTGTGCTCCTTGGCTCCCCTCCTCATTTTCCTCATCCCAATCAGGCTGTGAGGTGACTTGCCACTGTTCTTTCTCACTAAATAATCCACCCAGCCAGGACATTATTGGCTCAGGTGCCAATGAAAACTGAGTCACACACACAGAGCAATGAATCATTTGGGGCTCAGCTGAGGCCCTGGCACACGTGTGAATACCCCACAGCAACAAAAAAAACCAATTTTTGTGCTGTTGATTGCGCTCAGGGGTCCCCACACCCTGTGTCAGATATCTGACAAGGATGCTTGTCTCACTCTAAATAAAAATATTTGGAGGGCTCCCGCTGCTCCGTGGGAGGGAAACCCAGAGTAGCACAGGTTTTGGTTCCACAGGCTGAGCCTTCACAAGCCTGGGAGCACGGGCGGGTCAGAGCACAGAGATGTGCTGCCTGTTGGGCTTGGGGGAGCAGAGCACCCGGGGTGCTTAAGGCAGCTGGGCTTGGGGGTCCAGGCACTCGGGAGGGATGTGGGATGCAGGAGGGGCCTCCCACAGCAGAAATCCCAACCTACCAAGGACAGAAACTGGGAAGAACTGCTGTTAATTCAAAAGGAAATCTAGGTTTGTGGGGAGGATGCGTCGGAAAACTCTGATTTTTCTCTGCTGAGTTTGCCTTTGAGGGTGTTGTCATTCTGCAAACTGCTGACAAGTCACCCCAGACTGTTCAGTTTAAGGTTTTGGGTTTGTTTCTTTCACTGTGCCTGGAAAAATTGGTCGGCAGAGATGGCAAAGCCTGGCTGTACCCTGCAGCACCTCTTGTTTTTGTGCGAGTGGGTGAGAGCAGGGTGGAGGGCTCTTAGAGCCAGGGACTCGGCTCATTTTGGGATCTGCCTAATTAGCAGCATGCCTCATTAGTGTAGACCAGCCCTCCCTTTCTCTCTCCAGGACCACAGGAGGTTTTGCAGCTTCACAATTTCTATTCCTCCCCAAACAAAACGTGCAGGGAAATTCACCCCGCAACAGCCATGTGGAAATGTTTGTCTGCATTTCCTCCCGATTCCAGGTAAAACGGTGAACTCAGACCTGAGGACCAGGCTGTGGGAGATGCAAAAAGTGATGTGAAATGCTGCCCCTTCCCTCCTCCCTCTTTTCCTTGGCACGGGGCTGGAGATTGCTCAACCCCTGGAGCACAAACCTCTGCAGGGAATCATCTGCAGCCCAGCTCAGATGACACCGTGGGCACATCCTGGGACCCCGAGAGAGTCGGCACAACAAATCTGGAGGCACCATCGGACGGATGAGCTCCTAGTGAACACACATTTCCTTCTAAACAGACTGCAAAAAGAAAAAAAAAAAATGTTATAGGCAGCTTTTCTCCCACTTAGGATGAATTCCCTAAATGGGAAGGAAGGGAGTGAGAAATTTGGAGTTTGAAAAGTTCAGTTGATCCTGGAAACAAGAATAGCTNTTTTTGTTTTTTTTTTTTCCTTTTGGGTGGTGCCAGCTCAGGTTTTCTCTGTCCTGCAGGATGCATGAAGCAGGTTGGAAAAAAAAATGTCATTGCAAAGAAATACCTGTTCTCCAGTTGCCTAGGTACTAGGTATGGCAACATGGATCCAGATTGAATGAATTAAGCTTTTATTTTGGAAATTTTATGGCAGACAAGCAGCTACATTGTCTGTTGTAAGGAAGCCAGTGTTCCCTGCAGGCTTTACTTGTCATTGAGGCCCCTTCTTTTGTCCAAATCCTGACAGATTTCCAGTGTATTTTTCACTTAGTCTTTGTGAATACCTTATAGGGCTGGAGAACTCCAGAAAAATGGCAACTGAGAAATGTATGGGGCCTTCACAAATTTCATTTGGGCTACAATTTGCAATTCAGAATGGACAATTTCCATTAAATTAAATTGATTTCCATTACCTGTCGTGCAGAATTTGGACTCCAAAAAATGTAAATTTCACCCAGTGGCTTTCAGTTCTATCCCAATTATTCGTTGAGTGCTGTTTGTTTTTAAGATGGTTGAAACCATCTGGTTTTAATTTAAAGGCTAGGAAATTAATCGAAACTGATGGAGGAACTTCCACAAATGACAAACTCCATCAAACTCATCGGTTTCAACCTGACTGAAACAATACTTCAGAATGTTTTCGGCCTAATATTTGTTTTTATGGATAGGTTAGGGAAGAATGAATGGCCTCTTTTGTGAAGTCCTGCCTTGAAACTCTGGTGTTGTACTGCCAGGTTTTCATTATAATTACTTTTTATGTTTCAAGTCGGTCACTAATTCAATATAAACTTAACATAACAGGAGTTTCAAATATGTCCAAAGTGAGTCCTTAAATACTGATCTAAACTCATTATAAGCATGAACTGGCATGGAGTTTAAGCTGTGTAAGTTCAAAAATAAATTAAGCCAATAAATGAAGTGTGGGAATTAAATGGCACACCGTGACTCAGTTTTCATTCATCCTTTTGCTCATTAGCCTCAGTCCATGTGTTTTTCCCTTTCTCTGTGGTGGAAAAGGTCTGGTAGGAGAAATCAGAGCAGCAATTGTGGCTCTGCTGTCCTCCAGGAGGGTCACAGGACTAAATCATGTCTCTGCTCAGTCAGAGTCTGACTGTGTCAGATCCTGTGTCTCACCAAATTCGTGTTCCAGCGACAGATTCTGAGCACCAGTAACTCAGACTCATCCTGTGCAGGGTAAATGTGGCAACAGAAAACACAGGGCTTGAAATCCACCTGGGTGCTGCCACCTGGCAACCACAATTATCAGAGTTTTCCTCCCATATTAATAAAAAATAAATAAAATAAATTTATAATTTTATTATAATAAATTTACATTTAGTATATAAATATATTATATTTATATAAAAAATATAAATAAAAAAGACAATTTCAAGGCCACTTTGGAGGGTGTCACAGTGACCTGGATTCGAAGGAAGGTTCAATGGAAAGAAGCTGTGGCTGCCCCTGGATCCCTGGGAATGTCCCAGGCCAGGTTGGACCCTGGGGCNTCTCCCTTAGCTTCTAAAAAATATAATATTTTTCTGTATTTTTCGATTTTGGCAAAGACTGCAGTGTATGCCAGCCAGAAAGTAAGTAAAATACAGTCAAAGGCTGCCCTTGTCCACATGTTTGAAATGGACTACCAAAAATGCATCATTTTTTCCAACATTTTTGTTGGGTGGAGCGCGGAAGGTGATTCCCCCTTCACACCCTAACATAAATATTTGCACAGAACAGCTCTAGCTTAACCTGAAAGGAAAAGTCTGAGAGAGCTTCAGAAAGCCTGTGGCAGGAAATAAAATCTTAAAACAATTTCCATTAAATTCCTGGCTCTGTACCACGGGTTTTGAGCCTAACAAATGGCCCTACAGAAAACCCTGAGGTTTTTTTTTTGACTACATCTTCACAAACTGTCTCTGTTACTCACCAGCCACTGGAAAAGGAGAGGAGGAAATGCTGCACTGCCTTGGGAGAGCACTTTAAATAAGCCTGCTGTCCTTGTCTACCTCCTCAGTGAGAAGCAGAAGAATAGTGAAAGGGTGCCCTATCCAAGGGGGAAAAAATTGCACAGCATCACAGGCACAAAGGGGATGTATGAGGGATCAAGGACAAGCACTTGTGTTAAAAATAAAAGGGTCTTTTGTAAGAACATGGAAGGTTTGGGTTTGCTGCACATTGCCCACATCTTGCTGTGCTGTCTCCTCCTAACCCAGCAGAAGTAAAAAAAAACCCAAAAAAACACCCAGGAACGCCCAAGTGTCCATCTCAGCCAAAATTGTGAAAGCTAATTAATTCTTACATCCAGCCAAATTTTAGAACATCTTTTTCCAATGTAATACTGATAAAAAAATAATAATAAATAATGCTGATGTGTTGGAAGTCAGGAAGACCACACTGTCAGGAGTGACAGTTTTCTGTACTTTTTACATTGTGTTTTTTTATGTTGAGGTATCTCCAAGCACCTCATAATCATTAATGTCACCAGCACTGGGATGAAGTATGGTGCCAAAGCTGCATCTCTCACTCTTCAGGATAAGTATTTAAGTTTGGAGAAATGCAAACAAACGAATAAATACATTTGTAGTGCCTCATAAATAAGAATTTCTTAAGCTGAGTTGAGCACTCCAGTAAATTTTGGGTTTTTTTCTGTGAGGGAATTCTTGCTTTTCACTGTACTCCCATCATGCATGCACACTGATTTACCAGTGTGGTAAATCCACTCCTGGTAAAGCACCTGAGAGGGTGAGGAATAAAGGAATGAAGGCATCACTTCTCATCCTGACATCACCACCACAGCTGAGGTCACTGTTTTGATGGTGGCCATGTAAGGGGGGCACAGATCACAGAGGAATTTGGCAAAAAAACCCAAATAAATCTGTAATTCTAGGCAAGCTGAATTTAAATCTAATTCTGCGTATTTAGCACAACGCCAAGGATTTTAATGCCTCATGTAACTACAGCAGGAAAGTGTTTTATGTTTATGTAGGAAAATGTTTTAACGAGCACATGAGATGAGAGGCGCTTGTTGCCATCATGCCAGGGCATTTCTCCTGAGCCTGACTGGATCTAGTGGGGTGGTTTGGGATGAGCAGGGAGGCTCAGGCAGCACATCCCCTCTCTGAACCCCCTGCATGTGCCAGTCTGTAGGCAGGCACCACTTTGCAGCCATCCCTGCCTCTCAGAAACCCAGAGCCCAGCCTCTCTGCTTCAGAGCCAGCCCTAAACTGCTCTGTGTAATTAGCCAATTAGCAGCTGCCAGCCAGCCCTGAAGCGTCTCTCCCTGCTCTGGGATCTCTGTAAGCTGCAGCAACCCTTGGGTGTTCATAGTGTGTCACTCAAGATTCTTACAACCTTCTAATGGTTTACATATTTGTAATGCGCTTTCCCATAGTTTGACATAAACAAAAGTTGTTTTTCACGTTCCTCTTTGAGGAATGTCATTTGATAGACTTTTCATTTAACCAGTAAAGTTGGAGAAGTAATAACCTCATTTTCCAATCTCTAGTCATTGTCCAAAATCTATAAATATGAAAATAAAAAAAAACCCCACCCCTTCTTTATACTCTAACACTTAAGCTATAATAATAATAAATTAATATATTAATAATAATTAATAATAACATTATATTAATGATATATTAAGCTATATTACTATCATTCTTTTCATATCCTCTAGCAACAATAGCGTTTTATCCCAAAAGGAGACAACACCTTTTATTTTATTTGGAGGTTTGTGTTCAGCTGCTCTGTGCAGGCTGTGAGTCTGCCCTGCCATTATCCAGGGAAATGAAGCAAAATCCCTCATCAGGACTCTTGGAAATAGGATGAAATGCAGTGCTAGCCTGGAATAGGTGTAAGGAGGCTGCTATGGTCCAATGGAGCTCATTAAAATTACTTTTCTGAGGACTTAAACCTTGACTACTTCACTTTCTGGCTGAAAATCTCAATGATCCATCCAGGACCTGAGGAAGCCTCCCATGGGAGTGACCTGGGACAAAAGAATTGCTCTGGGGCTGTTGCATCAGTGCTAAAGGTGTAATTTGTGCAGGAATAGTCTGGTGGAGCAGAGATGCCTCAGAGTCCTTGTCCTTGAATTTAATTTCTTTCACTTAGTGAGTTAGATCAGAGAAAAAAAAATTAAATAAAACAAACAAAAAAAAATTAAATAACAACAACAAAAAAATTAAATATGCACACTGACTTGCATTTTTAATACTTATAAATAGGCATTTACCAAATGGATGGGGAATCCTTCAACAGCAGAGCAAGTGTTATGACTTTTAGGCAAACCATTTGCAGCAAGCTTTTACTGAAGGGTTCTGATTAACAAACCATTGCTTTGCATTTGGGAAATGTGGTGGGTTTATTAATGTGGGCTTTTAATCCCTGCCACGATGGAAATATTCCACAGTGCTCTTCAGACACTTGATCACAGAGTTCTCCCTCATAAATCTAAGTCACATTTCCTGGGTATCATTTTTAGCCTGCTAAATGAGGTTTAGGCAAAGAATTTTGATAAAAGCGTTTATGTTTTAGGACATGGCTCTAGATGGACTTCTGTGTGGCAGCTGGAGTGGAATGATTGCTTAGTTTCTGATGGAAATGAAGTTTAAAAAGCTGTGCAAAGGGGGATATGAATTGCTGGCTGGTCACAGCCTCCTCTTGCCACTGGAATTTTGTGGTGAGGGAGACCCTTACATGCACACGGTTTTGTGGTGACCGTGGGGTGCAAGGTCTCACATGTTTCAGCTGAAGTAGCCCCCTGAGCAGAGCAATGACAGCCCACGAGGCTGAACTCTGCGTGGCCCCACCAGGAGCTCAGTGAGGAACATCCTGGATGGGTCTTGGATGCAGAGGGTGAGGCTTGGCAAGCCCAGCTGTGACCCCAAAATCTTCATGTTTTTCCTGAAATCAGACAAGAGTTTGGCTTGAGAGGGGTTTTTATCCATTCCCACCCCCTGCCATGGCAGGGAGACCTTCCTTTATGCCAGGTTGCTCCAAGCCCCAGTGTCCCACCTGGCCTTGGGCACCTCCATGGATCCAGGGCAGCCACAGCTGCTCTGTGTCAGCGTGGTGGCAATTTCTGCACATCTGGTTTCTGTGAAGGGCTCTTTTTGACACCTTGCAGGTGACTTAGAAAGCAACAGTGCACGTTTTAGGGTCAGAATTTTCCATAAAAATGAACTTCTCTTGACCTACAAGATGACTTTCCACGCAAGAGAAAACTAAGATCTTCTTTTCAGCCTGGAGCTGAAAAGTGGGTGATACAGTGTCAATCTCTTAAAAAAAAAAAAAAAAAAACAAAACAAAGAGAAAAATGAAAGTGTGTAGCTTTAAGTGGTTGATGCAGTGTCAGTCTCTTAAAAATTACAGAACTTTTTGTTAGCCATCACTTGCCACAGTATTTTGTTTTCCATGATGGTGTTGGGCATTATTCCATCAAACACATGGGTGATGCCAGTAGTATCACTTCAATTTTCAATTTAATCCACAATTCACTACAATTTTGTCTAGCTACAGCTGAGGGAAGAACTCGTCTGATTTTATAGGTTAAGTGTTATTTTTCCTCAAATAATCCAGGTAGCTGACAATTTGAAAGTGCTAACTGTGGAAATATCCAGACTGTAGAAGGACAAACAGACAGCAAACACACAGAAAGAACTTAAGGACTTGGAAAAGCTGTAACTTTGTGACTGCTTCTGAAAAAGGGAGAAAATGGCTAAAAATGGGTAAAATTAATATTCTTGAACCCTTCAAGAAGGATGACTGGCTGTTGAACAGAAAGCTGTTGGTATCACCCCTCAGTAAATGTGGCTAAACACCACAGCAGTGTTCTTAATTTTAATTTTCTGAGAGTTTAGATAAAAATCTACGCATTTCTGGGTTTGAGGTGGTTCCATCAAGCCTTAATGACGTTTTTTGGTCTGAGCAGAGAGCTCTGGCACTACCAAAATTTGGAAGCAGGACTGTTCAGCCATCTCCATCCTCATCTCCTTAGCATGGAGTGCCTGCCCCTGACTATTTGCTCCTGATTTCCATGGGATCTTTAGGAAAAAAAGACAGAAAATTAAATTTGGTACTAAGTCTTAGCATCAAATCAGGTGATGGAGCTGTTGGCTGGGATTTTATCACTCTCTCTCACACAAGGTTTTTATAATTTAATCTCCAGTGGCCATCAGAGATTGAAAAAAATTATAAGGTGGGGAAATACTTCATCCACACTGCTCATTGCAACTCCTCCTGATTGAGTTGTATTTTGAGCAAAACCATCCTCTCTCTCTATCCAGAGCTAACACATAGGGTTATATTTTATATTTTTTTTAGTACTGCCCCACCTGGGGCAGCAGAAGTGCCCCAGTTCCCATGTGACTCTCCATGACAAGTTTCCCAGCTCTTAATTTTTTTGAGCCCTAATTCTATTTTAAAAATGAAGACAATCCAAATGCCAATTCACGTTAGTAATTATATTGATCCCCCCTTGTTGCTGAAATTTCTATGAAATTTCTGATTTCTAAATGAAATACAATATAGATAAAATAAAAAAGTGTTCTAAGTCTGTGAGAAATCAAAAATTCCCCATTGAAATCCTGCTGAATTCCATGTACAGTTAACCTTTTTTAAATGATTGCTGCAGCTTAGATATCCGCCAAGAAAAGCCTCAAAGAATTTGCCACAGGATTGGCTGAAAATTACCAAATTCATCTGTACTGTGGATCAGTGAGGAAACTTTAGCCTTGAAAAATGCACTGGAAAGATGAACATCTCTACACATAATGTTAATTGCGACTAAGAACTGTCATAAAGAAGTGTTATGAGTGTGCTTATTTCGCAGGGATTTTTGTTTTAATTTTTTTTTTTTTTAATGTACAATTTATTTTCCTTATTGCAGAGAAGATTGAGACTTGTAGGATGTGTTTGGAAATTTGTAAGCTTTAGGTATCAACTCTTCTGGAAGCATTCAGCCTTGAAGGTCATGTTTTAAAAATGGGAAAGGCAGTTTTCCCTGGCACCACCCTTGGCATAGCCCTTTTAGGATGACTATCTTTGAGATAACTTGAGAAGTGTTTGTAGAGGCTGTGAGAATTGAAGACCTTGTTCACAGCTCTGCATTTTGGGGATATTCTTGTACCTTTGGGTGCCACCTCTTGGGTTAATGAGGGTGAAGGTGTTACTGTGGAACTCAAATGCAGAGATATGAAGGAAAAAAAAAAAAAAAGAAAAAGAGTTAAAAATACCCCAAATGTTAGTTTTGTGCTGAGCACTCTATTTTCCAGAACTAAATATCCCAAGAAATTCCCCTGAGACGAGCTGATGCAGTAAAGCTGAGCTGCACTTGATTGCAGTCAGTAACAGCATAAAATCTTATTTTAACTGGCTTTGCACAAAAGCAACGCCGGGTGCATGCTGATCACACTGTGCTGCATTGAGCTCTGAACAAAGAAATCTGTTGTTGGTTTCCCCTAAAGAATGGACAGAAACCACATCACCTGGATCTTTTGGAGCTGATTAGGATGTGGAGGCTTGATGAAAGCCCTGTGATTGCAGTTTAGTGCTGCCAGCTTGCAACACAGTGGGGCAAGCCCAAAATTCCACCCTCAAAACCTTGTTTTGGCAGGCTGCAACAAAACCCCCCCAAGTTTTAAAATGTAATTTTGCTTTTTAGGACTTTTTTTTCATATGGTTGCATTTTAGTTCAGGCCCTAGAACAAAAATCCACGCTTTAGATGTGTTTTGGAGATGTCCCAGGGCTCAAGGATTAGTTCACACCCTTGCATTCCTATTATGGATGGGATGAATCTGATGTTCCACCTCATCCTGAGCTTTGAATTCAGTTTCTTCCAAAGAGAACTTAAATCACATGCACAAAAACAGTATAAAACCAGGCTGAGGGCAAAAAGCTGGACTACACTCCAAAACCACATAGCTGCCCTCAATTAATTGCACTGATTTTTTTTCTTAATGTGCATTTGTAGCTGACCTTACCCTGTGTGCACAGCACTTAAACTGTCAGCTAACTAGAGAAATCACTGTTATTTTTTGTTATAATCAAAAATTTAGACACACTGAGCTAGCAGATGTTTAAGCCCAAGGAAGGGTTAAGCAGGGTCAAGTGATCAGTTTAAGTACTCCTTCCACTAGAGACCATTAATTACCATAAATGTGAGTGTCAGCACCACAGAAATGCTGCTGGCCTCTTCCTGTCATCCTTCCCTCTGGTTTTTGTGTTGTGGTTTTCCAAGGTGTGTTTTTTCCGAGTTGTGGTTTTCTTTTTTCCTGGTGAAAATTAAATATTCCCAACCAGGAGAGCTAACAGAGAGCTAAAACCTCATGGAAAGCATCCTTGAAAGTGAAGGAAGTGTGGAGTCACTCATGCTTGCTAACAGAGAATATAAACTCATTTTTCTGCTGTGTTTTTTCCCTAATTAATTGTAAGAAAATTAATTTTTTTAAAAAAATTAATTTTAAGCAGGCCCAGTTCTGCTGCAAAGAAGGTTTCTCAATTTGTCTCTGTGTTTGAGCTGAAATGTTAAAATTTTAAAATGTGACCTTTTTCTATGTAAAAGAAAACAAGGAACTCAATTTTCTTCTGGCTATTAAAGAAATGAGGGTGAAATTTAGTAGCAAGCAAACAGCATCGTGTATATAAATATAGTGAACATCCGTGTAGGAAGTAAGGAGCTGAAATGCCTCACAATGTATCTTTTAAGCAAAGAACAAACCCCAAACTGTCCTTTATTCAGTACCAAGAAATATCATTTTGGGTTCCTTTGCTGGCATTTAAAAAAAATTAATCCATTAAATACCCACTGTGGGCACTGGAAAATATACAGTGAATAATTTTATAGCTGAGGCCTCTGTTAGGGCTGCTGCCATTTGTCATACAAGTGCTTGCCTCTGGCAAAATATTGAAGAAATAGATGAGCTTCACAATTTATACTGTTGTGGATTTATGATTGAGGCATTCTCAAGGAAAAAAAAAAAAAAACAGAAAACAAAAAACTCCAAATCAAGTCTTAGCAAAGAAAAAGAAGAAATCCCTTCCAAACTCTTGATTTACTATTGATCTGGTTGGGTTTTATTTTTTTTTCTTATTTTATGGTTAAACATGCAGGGTAATAATTATTATTAGGCAAAATATAATTTATCTGTGTGAAAGATCAGGAGATAAATAATAGTTTTTTGTTGTCTTTCCTTCTTCTTCAAGAACCTTCCAGGAGCCTGCAGGTTTTTAAGGGACCATCACTGTTCATGGCATGGGAGGAGGAGAAATTATTTTGCAGTAAATTATTTATCATTAAATATTCTTCAGAAGTGGTGAGTGTGTTGTTTTAGTTTGGTTTGTGGTTTTATTTTTTGTTTTTTTGGTTTTTTTTTTTTTTAATACTTCTTTGTTTTAATTCTTTTTCTAAAATTTGAGAGCCAGAGAAATCTTGTCTCTTCATATAACAAATTACCTGGCATTGGGATTTTTCTGCTTCAGGGTGAATTTGTTGATCTGTTGAAATAGCTTCTGAAAAAGGGAGAAAGAGGCTAAAAAATGTGCAAAATTCATCTTTTTGAAACTTTTAAGAAGTGTGATTGGCTGCTGTTGAATAGAAAACTGATGGTATCTCTCCTGAGTAAATGAGAAAATGGCTAAACACCATGGCAGTATTCTTAATTTCCTGAGAATTTGGGTGAAAATCTTCACATTTCTGGTTTTCAGGTTGTTCCATCAACTCTTTAATCCAGCCACTCCCAAGCATGAAGACAGTGACCCTATTTTGAACAGCAAGATATCATTGCAGGGAATCTGCTACTAATTAAAATCCTCATTACTGGGTGACTGCTTCTACAAAAGGCAGTTTCAATAATGTTGTGAAGTGAAAATGCTGCAGGTTTTTTTTTTTTTTTAACTAAATTGTTAGAAAATAAAAGGTATAAGTCTCAACCATTAATGATAATACAGATTTCCCTTGTTCTGGATGTCAAATTTTCCCAAGCTCTTTCTGTCCTGCTTTTTAAACATGGCCAATATACCAAAACATTATGGAATATTAGTATTTCCCAGCAAAGTTTTGCAGTTCAGGCAAATTTCAGGGTTAACTTTCTGGCACAGATCAATAAGAAAATGCAGAAATAGTGTGATTACAGAAGCTGGAAAGCTGGCCAAGTGCTTTGAATAATTAATTCTTGCTTGATGCTGGAAATTTTTCTTGTTTTACTTTACAAAGAGAGATTTTTGTTGGGTTTGAATTTCTAAGGCTGGAGGATTATATAAATAATTGAATAAATTTTCTCATACATGAAACAGTGTTCTACATCCAGTTTCTAGGGATGGATGTGCAGTTCTACATCAACCATAACTACAAAAATAATTTAAGAAGCACCTACCTTATTTATGGTTTATTTTATTTTAGAAGATGGCAGAAAACACAAAGAAGAAATTGGTTTTTGCACTTCTACTTGAAAAATGCTTCAAGGAAGCATAAAACAAAGGATTTGGGATACAGTTCTCTTTATTTTCTTTTTGAATCATATTCACAGAGTTTTTTTTTCCCCTGCCACCCCTTAGTTTTGTAACCACGTTGTTTGCTATGGCAAAGCAAACATTTTCATATTTTGATCTATTCCTTTCCCTATTTGTGTTTTCTGGGAGGGAAGCAGAAGAATGGCCAGTCAATAAGGAGAAGTCACCATATTGGAAAGAACAACATGATTTAATTGTTGTTAATTCATGGGCATTAAAATTCTGATACACTGTGAAATAGAAGATAATGACAGAGAACACGATGCTGACAATATTCTCTCACAAACAGAAAACAGCACAGGCTTTAATCCAGTTATTAAGCTGCTTTTTGAAGTTTTTATTCAAGCACCTAGCTAGCTTAGTTGAAAATAAGAAAACATCCTGACATTTGACATTACAAAAGGAAATGGAGTCATTAGCTGTAAAAATAAATATAATTCGTGTCATTTTGTCTATTTGTGCCCACTTCTCAGGTAATCACACACATTCCTTAGGGTTTTTATACCTGCTTACATTAGAACTAATTTTTTTTTTAACACACTTATTTTGGTTTTATTTAATACAATCATATTTTCAGCAGACTAATCCAATTAGCTGTTACAACAGCACATAACACACATCACCAATACACTGGACCCAAATGTAGCCTGACCCCAAATTAGAATCCCAAATTGGACCACGGAGCTCCTGGTGGGCAACACGGTGGGTGTGAGCCCACAGCCTGTGACCCCACACGTGGGATCAGGATCCACACATGGGATCATGATCCACACATGGGATCAGGATCCACACGTGGGATCAGGATCCACACATGAAGATTATGACCCCACACAGGAAATCATGACCCCATACATGAAATCATGACCCCACACATTAAGATTATGACCCCACATATGAGATCATGACCCAACACATGAGCTCAAGACCCAACACATGAAGATTATGACCCCACACATGAAATCATGACCCCATATATGAGATAATGACCCTACACGAGCTCATGACCCAACACATGAGATCATGAACCCACACATGAAGATCAGGATCCCTAGACAGCAACATCTCCGGCACAAAATTTACAGGCGGCAAAACCCAGCGCTAAAATTCATCCGTATATGAATTTTTTAGGCCAGCTCGGTGTCCCTCTCTAGGAACACCCTGACCCCTCGCTGCCCTCCTCGTGCTGCCAAGCCAGGGGGAGTGCCCTGGGAGGGTGGTGCAGAGCCTGCTCAGCCACCCTCCCCGGCTGTGCTGGGATTTGGGGGATGCTGGAAGCAGGGCAGGGTCGGGGGATGCTACGTCCAGACCGTGGAAGGTGGGAAGATGTGGACACAGAAGGCAAAAAACAAGAGCAAGCCTGAGATTGCTGTGATTTAGGACCTGATCAGCCATCTCCAGAGCATTGCAGAGTTGGTGAAAGGCTGAACTCGGCCTTTCCAGCAGTGCCTTTGGTCTAGCAGTGAGGGCACTTCAGACAGCCCCACGAGTGGGTTGGATGTGTACATTTAGTTTATATTTTTTTTAATGCAGGCAAAATATAATCCCCATTCCTGCAAAAAAAAAAAAATTGAAAATAAAAAATGTGTCTGGGTGAAACCCTCCGTGGGGTTTCTTTGGAGAGGTACAAAAAAAAAAAAAAATTCATGAGGGTCTCTTCACCTCTGTGCAATAAGAAAACCATGCAGCCTCCTCCAGATGGAGCAGATCTTTGGGAGGGTAGAGCCAGCTGCATAAGGCTCCCCTCTTTACAGCAACTCTGGACCTAGCTGTGGTAATTACTTGGACATTCTCTACGGCTTTTCCCATCCCACAACCTCCCTGTCCAAACTTCAGAAGAAAAACTGCAGAATAGCCTACGCTTTTTCCAATTTTCTGAAGGTTGGATGGAGGAATGACATGTATTCCTCCTGATCATGGTCCACTCTTGCAAACCCCACTCTTTATCCTGGTTGGATATTTAACATTTCTATTTCCATTTCCATTTTTCTCTCCAAAGGTTTCAGAGAAGGCTCTGAATGGCCTGAGAAAATATGTGAAATGGGCACTGATTTAAAAAATGTCTGTTCAAAAAAATTGCACAGTTTTAGGGACATGATCTGTAGTAAATCTCTATTTATAGCTAAGGGATACCGTTTCGAGAAAATCCAATTCCTAGTGGATTAAAAAACGGGGGGGGGTTTGGCACTGAGATTGCTCCATCTGCAAAGTATGAACAGATATCCACAGAGGATGCAAATATCCCTAGAAGGATGACTTCAGAGGGAATGAACTCCAACAAAACACACTTTACTCTGTGTCCCCTTTCCATATCTTGTCCCTGGTTTGCTCACAGAGTCTTAAAACAGGACCACGACCACTCTGGGAAAGAGATTTATTTACTCACGTCCAAAATAGCTTCACCAAGCCATTCATGAAAGCATACAGGTTGTGTCCTAGTTGGATAAATGCCACCATACCTCATTTAAATCATGGAAACAGTGGGCAGCTATAAAACTTTGCATGAATACAAACGTTGGTCCTCTGAGTTCTTCGTAGTCAGCAAGAGCAGAGTAGGAAAAAAAGGAGTTCTCCATTTTTAAGTGGTAGAACCAATACTGGATAGAGAACACCAAAAACCTCTGAAGAGATTACCTGAGACCAAGATGTTTTTAATCAGTGGCCCCTCTGCCTCTTTTTTAAATTTTTTTTTATTTTTTTTTTAATTTTTTTTGGCTATCCAGCTTGAGACACCATAAGTGGAGTGAATTTTCAGAAAGCCTTGAGCACCTGCTCTCTGAAAAACTGGTTGCATTAAGGTATCTGAAGATGAGCACCAAGAATTGCTGCATCCAAAGTGAGTTTGCATCAGAAATCCCAAATTCCCTCCTGCTGGTAACTTAGGGAGGACCTAGTGCTTTAGGCAGCTCTGAAAATCCTAGGCACCATGCACAGTGCGTGTTTTTCTCTGACACTGGCAGATTTAGGTAAACACCTTCCACCTAGACCACTGCAGATTTAGTGAAAAGAAGTATTTGAATAGCTTTGTTTTCTGTTAACTCTAAGGAGGACTAACTAAATAATTCAGGGCTAGCGATATTATATTATTTTGTTGATAGTTTAAAAAAAAAACAGATGCACTTTTTAGATACAAATAAAACATAAGGAAATGAAGTTTTTTTTTTCTTTTTCTCTTCTAAAACTTAACAGCTGGTTTCAGATTTTGTCTAATAGTCTTTGTTTAAAACTTCACCATTTTAAATATTCTTTTTTTCTAATTTTTATTTCTTGTGATGTGTAAATAGCTAAGAAATATTAAATATTGCAATGTTCTTTAATTAAGACAATAACATTTCAAAGGCTAATGTAAAATCAAGCTGCTAAAGTTTACAATTTCTCTGTCCAGCAGTTCATTTATACAACTGCCCTGAGTAGATGCTATTATGCTGCTTAGCAAATGGCCTTTAAGAGTTTAAAAATAGCTCAGTAAAGCTACTCAAAGGTAATACAACACTTCTCAGGCATCTTAAATTGGAGATAAGAAGAAAACAAGAGTTCTCTCATTAGTTAATTATTCACTCAATGATTTATACACAACAAAAACACAATTGAAATGTTCAGGAGAACTAATTGTGCTTCTTCCTAAGCATGGGACCATGAGCTTATTTTTCAGAAAGGCAAGGTTTGAAATTGTAAAACGTGGACCGTTTTAGCTGCTTTTATTAAACTCTCTGTTGTTCCCATGTGACCAGTGAAAACAGTTATTTGCTAACATATATTGTTGTGAGATTTCTTTGCGAAACCTCACTGATCCCCTTTAACAAAAAGATAGTTTTATTTTAAAATTCCTGTCATAATCAATTTGCAGTGTTCCTCAAACTGGTACAAATATGTAAAATCTGTGCTTTTAAAAGCTTCTGCTTTGAGTAGCCTTACACTCCATAATTGTGCCCTAGCAATTGTCAAGCTCTATTGCATGCCCCATTCACGAAAACTATAAATTTATTTTTTTTTGGGATGGCATAGCTTAAGGAGTTTGAACCTAAAAGTTCCTTCACCTAGAGCTCCCCATTAAATTATATTAATTTAAAATATCTATGGAATAATATTTTAAAAAAAAAAAAAAAAAAGAAAAAAGAAAAAAGAGAGAAATAAAAATCAAAACCCTAAATTAAAATGCTAAATCAAAACGTGAAATCAAAGCTGTAAATCAAAATGGTAAACCAAAATGGTGAAACAAAACAGTAAAACAAAACAAAAAAACCAGAAAAACAAACCAATGGGTTTGGTAGGAGGGAGTGCCTATGAAAATTACTCTTTACAGTAAGTGAAAGAGGGTTATCACAGTTTTGGTAGCTTGCGTGAGTTCGTACCAGAAAAAAATAAAAATTAAAAAAAAAAAATTAGAAGAAATTGAAAAGAATTTAAAAGAATTTTTAAAAATTAAAA
>VXBS01000470.1:66401-95327 GCA_013400255.1 Sitta europaea | reverse complement strand
TTTTTTCCGTGAGAAAGCCAAGGTGTTGAACAGCTTCTCATGAGGAGAGTAGAGCAAAATTAGGTCTGTTGTAAGTCTTCATCAACAGTTCTGCAGTTCTGTTTCTCTTTAGGCATCAAAGGGTATATCCTCACCAGAACAAGAGACTGAACTGATAGTGCTGCTAAGAAAAATGTTCCCTGTCTCCAGGTAATGAAAATATATGCCAGAAAATAAAGCCCAAAAAGGCAAAGTCTCCCCTACTAATCCATACACAGCAATAATATTGATATTGATTTCATTTATCAAGGCAATGAACATTCATTGCAAGCATTTCATTCATTATACTTGGGGTTATTTATCACCACTGATTTGACAGCCAAGTGGACTGCAGAGGAACCACGTTTTTTTGAAGGCATTCAATAATTTTCAAATGAATTCACAACCTTTCAATCTGCCTGTTCCTGAAGAGGAGAATTAGCTGAAAAGAAGGAAGGACTTTATTCTTGTAGGTACCTTCTAAGTCCAGGTCACAATTTTTACTGCTTAATTAAGAATGTACTCCAGTAAAATATCCATTTTCTATGAAAATCAGGTAGATACACAGAACTCTGCTTAATATGAGATTACTTTCTAGGTGAAGAAGAAGTGGTGAGCAACTTAAGAGTGATATAAGCTTCAGATTCCTGCAAAAACCAAACAGGATTTTTTTCCAAAGGAAGGAAAGCCAGGTCAGAGGACAACATAAAGGTAATTGGATTAACCCTGTCTAGAGGTTGGAAATTGTATATCAAGAAGAGAGCAGTTTTAAAAAAGGCATTTACATTGCAGCTGTGGTGGAGAAGAAACTTTTAAAAAATTTCATTTCTGTCAGAGACAGCATCTACAGAATTTCCACAGAAAACTATTGAGAACAGGTAATTATCCCTCTGTAAAACACTTTTTAAAATTCCATTTGGGCAAGCTGAGAGCATTTACAACATGCTGCTAAAGAGAGTATTTACTGAATGGAACCCTGTTAATGATACATTATTTTTTTAAAAGAGGTTTCCCCAAAGCACACAGAATTTCTGACTTAGGGGAACAGGGGTTTGGACTGAGACTGTGCAAACTTCACCAAGTTTATGAGTCCCTCTTCAAAGCATATGTCAATGGAATGTGATTTCCTAGGGATTTGCAGTAAGGTCAGGCTTCTGACATATGACATTAATAATAAAATCTCCTATACTCTGCTCCTTCCTCAAACTAGAGAAATTTAATAGTAAATCCCAAAGGGGTGCACTGTGTATTCAGAATGTCTGATTGCATAAAAATCCATTAATAAATTTACAATTTATTAATCAATCCTGTTAATAAATAGATTTGCAGTTTTTTTTCTTCTGATAATAATTGGGAAGGGTTCCTAACCATTTAGTCTCAAAATTTATTAACTGATGTGAAAAGAGAGGGAGGAATTTACTCTCTCTCTCATTATTATCTGGTGGTTGGGTCACTTCTGCAGAGGCTCCTGTCTAATTTGACTCCTCACACCCTAAACCTGCTCAGATCTCATCTATAATAGCTATTTTAAGATTTTGTGTATAACAGTACAGTTTACAGAGGAAAACTCCAGCCACTGATTAAATACCCCACACCCTTGTGACTGTGAGGGTTTGAGGGATGAATCACACTTGGAGATTTCTTCAAGCTCAGTGCTGAATTGAGAGGTTTATTAGTAAAGTTTCTCTTATTAAATAAAAAAAAAAAAAAAAGGAAAAAAAAAGAGAGAGAGAGATTTAAGACCTGGTAAATATTTTGACACCCAGTGATCCTCTCAAATAGCTGATTTTGAATTAAATATGTGAGAGAAAAAAAAATTTAAACACAGCAATACCAGTACTCTGGTGAGTCAGAAGCAACCACTCCTAATAAAGGGCATGTAATTTTATTTTGAGTTTAATTTCTCTTTTTGGAACAGTTGCTGCGTGTTCCCAGTGATAAAATACTCTGAAATGGTCAAATGAACAGTCAGCATTACTCAGACAGGACTTCCAACAGCTTTCTCCCATTTAAATGAGGCAGAGGTGGTTGGCTTCTCATGTGCACTGCTGTAATAAGCAGGTGGCTCACAGCTGTGCTTTTAGCATGCTCTCTAAAATTTATTCTTTGTGCTCTTAACTTTGTTAAAACAAGATTTTTACATGATGTTCCCAGAGCTGATGAAAGATCAATTATGCACTATGGTTCTGTGGACAAAGTATGTAACAAAATTCTTGTTAATGAGGAGAAAGTGTAATGTAAGCTGTACTTGTACCTTGTTTTATTTTCTTTGAAAATGCTTAACTACAGAGAAGCTGATAAATATATTTACATTAAGCTCTTTTAGCACTTTTCAAAAGATTCTCATGTATTTTCCTTCCAAGAAAAGGGCCACTACAATATTAATTATTCAAAATTCAAATACTTTAAATTCATTTAGTCTTTATCAGCAAAAAGGAATGTAAAAACAGATTGGGAAACATATTGCCATCCAATGCAGGCAGAAAATATTTTGTTACTTCCCAATATTTTGATGGATATCACAGGTAGCATCGGGCTGGTGTTACTCTTTGCTTTGTTTCATGAAACACATCACTATATGTTCTTATAAACTGGTAGCTTGCTGGTACTATTAGATATAAAGGGTATGAAATGATTCCATGTTCTTGGATACAAAACATGAACAAATATCATGTAAACTAACAGAAAGATTTGAGCATAAATCGGATACACAGGCAGAACAAAATGTGTAAGTTTTGCATTTAAACTTATAGTCTTTCATAGACTTAATCTATGAAAAGGCATCTTAAAGGGTGATTTCATAAAGTAACAGGAATATTTAATAGTGCAGTTTTGCTCAAACTATTTCCCTGCGGAGGTAACAGAGAAGCATGTAAATTTTTTTACTAAATGTATAATCCCTTCATTTTTAACCATTATTTTTTATGTATCCAGGTCATCACAGTTGGGATCCAATAATTCCAGAGTGAAAACACTGAACCTGGATTGAATTCACTGCATTGATGATTGCAATTTCTTTTTTTTCACCCTGATGGCTAAATACCATGTTATTTACCTTGTTACTTCAGGTAAAAAACAAGTTTTGCATGTATTTCAGACAAAGGTTTTTTTTGTTTTTACAGCTGAATTATTTGAAACTGAACCCTTTTATTTTTTAATGATCTCTGAGATCACCATGCATTTGGGGAATTTTTTCCCTATAGAGAAACCATATAGAAGATCTCTAAACCTCACTCAACCTCTTTTTTTAATAGAAGCTCCCACAACTGACTTTTTCTTTTTTTTTAAACTCTCCCTGTCCTTCCCTGCTCCTGGGGCCCCTGGCACTTTCCCATCTCCATTACACAGAGCTGAAGGCTCCTCTGTTTCCTACTATCAGGAGACTCCAGCAGCCACTGGGAATGCACTGTGTCCTAACCACCTCACATTTTCCTTGGCTGCCCCTGAGCTGAGAGAATCAACACTGGGTCTTCCAACCAAAAGGAATAGTTTTTTTTTTTAATAATTTTTTTTTCATTTAATTTTTTTAAGTTTGGTTTGGGTTTTTTTTAAAGTTTCTTTTTACTATCTTTGGCAACAGGCAATCCCAGCCTGGTGTCAAAACAGGTCATTATAACCTTTTTTCCCTCTTATCCAAAATGCTGTGGTGAAAACGGGGAGCTGGCAGAGTGGCTGGGTTAATTGTGGGTATGGAGGGGACAAAGAACAGTGGAGAACACGGCATGTGAGGAAAAGGTAATCTGGTGAGTTAAGGGAATGGAAGCTGAGAGAGGCAGAAATCTGGATTTTCAGCTGATGTCGTGAGAGATATTTGACACTGAGTTGTGGGGAATATTTATCTATATTTATCTATATCTATATACATCTATATCACCTATATCTGTATCTCTATATAATCTGTATATCTATATCATCTATATCTATATGTATTTATATCTATCTATATCTCATCTGTATCTATATATCTATACATCTACATCTAGAAATCTATATCTATATACATTTCTCTCTCTCTCTCTCTCTTTCATCTATCTATATATCTATATATCATCTACACATCTTGATATATATTGATATATCCATATCCAGAAATCTGTATCTGTATACATATCTCTCTCTCTCTTTCATCTATCGATATATAAATCGATATATCTATGTCATCTACATATTTATATATCAACTACACATCAATATATCAATATATTGATATATCCATCTCTAGAAATCTATATATACATTTCTCTCTCTCTCTCTCTCTCATCTATCTATATATCTAAATATAATCTACATATCAATATATCGATATATCCATATCTAGAAATCTATATCTATATAAGTTTCTCTCTCTCTCCCCATTGCTGTGTAATATTCTCTCTCCAGGTCAGTTTCAGGACTCCTCAAGGCTGAGATTCTTGTCAGTGTCTGGTCCTTGATTGCTCTCCCACCTTCTCCTCACCTTTCCTTTCTCCTTTCCCCTCTTTCTTTCTCCTTGTATCAGTGCACAGATAATATTTGTCTTAGTCAGTCACTTATTATTCTTTTTTTTTTCTCCCAGTATTATGCTTCTTGTTCCTTAAGAGATGCTGTTCAGCTTCTGGTGTGTAAAAGTGTGGTGATCAGTAAAACCTCACAAGGTTTTACTCTGCAAGCATTAGAGAAAGTGCAGCTATCACGTTTTAATTATTATTATTTGATTATTTAATACCTTGGTGATATTTCTATAGTATGGGGCCAAGTCTGTGTAGAAGAGATGAATTCAGAGAGGATTCCACCTTGGATAAAGCAAGCAAGAAAAACTGAGCCAGCATTTAATGGGATGAAGCAATATGATTAAAAAAAAAAAAAAAAATCAGCCAAACTTTTGTTTCAGATCACTTTGAACCTAATGTAATATTGTTGGCTTGAGGATTTGTTTGGGTTTTCCTGCTGAGGTTTTTTGCTTTTTTTTGTGGGGTTATTATTCTTGTGTGTATTTTTTGGTTTGCGGTGGGGAATTTTTGTGGTTTTTGGGTTTTATTGGGGGATAGGATTTTTTTCGTTTGGTTTGGTTAATTTTTTTTGTTATTTGGATGGGTCTTTTTCTGTAGAGGGTGGAGCAGACTTAGCACTGGAGCACATCTTTTGAAACAAGGTTTATGTTTATTTTTCGCTGTGCTGTAGGATGAAACTGTTTCACTGTGGATAAGCAATCTGTGCATAAATAACAAACGGATATGCTCCATGGGTGGGCTGCAAGCCAAACATGTGCAAATTTGTGTAGGAATTATCCACAAATAGGAAGCTGTAGAGGACTAGACATTGACAGCAATGCTTTCTAAATCTTTTCCTGATGCTAGGTAAGCCCTGAAATGGTAGCAAGCTGAGATTTGGACATTTAATTTCATTTCATACCTAAAAACAAAATCAACTAATAGCAAAAAAATAAAAAGCTTGCAGTTGCTAAAGTAAGGTTTACAGCAGTCCAACCTCAGAGAAAAAGTGGTCAGAGGCTCAGCAGGGTACTCAAATTAGAAATCTAAATTATTAAGGAATAGAGCTAGAAATAGGTCTGCTGATTAGGAACTATTAGTCATATCAGACCTGGTACATGAGCAGGAGCTGCTTGACACTGCAGAATAGGTGAAGTGATGATCAGATTTTTGATTTGGTGACGTATTTCAGCAATATGAACAGAATTATTACTGACTTCATCAGGAAACCTCAATTAAAAAACTGCAGGTTCCTTCTTAGCTTTCATGGATGAATTAAACTGGTTTGACTGAATTAACCTGGTTACACACCAGCATCAAAAGAGTATGCTTAAATATTAATGGGGTGAAAGGGGAGATGTTAATGAATCCTGCCAGTACAAGTCCTGAGTTGTAAAAGCTACCTACGTGACCGTGTGGGGCAAAGACGACTTTGCACGTGTACCCCTTGCAAATTCCACAGTGGTTTGAACATTTTGATTATTTCATTCCTGTCGGAACCCAGGACATCCCTCTGACTGCCCTGGATGACTCGAGACCCTGGCAAGGGGATCAGAGACCCTGGCACAGAGTCAAAAAACACTTGTGCCTTTGTTTTTAGTCCACGAAAAAAACTACCAACTTTGTGTAAAGTTTTACAAGCCACAAGAGTTTGAGTAGAATGACAGTTAATTTGTCACAGGGTGAAAAAGCAGAATTTTGGGGTTTTAGAATGGGGGTTCAAGAGGCAAAGATGGAGGAATCTGGGCATGTCTTGTCCTTCTTCTCCAACTTTTTACCCTCTGTCTTCTGCTGTGATGGTGACATTTCTTGATTGGTTTAGAGTGGAGACAGATTGTCTAACACAGATGATAGGTATTGAAGAATTATTGTAAATGAAGAGCACGTAGTTTTTAGTATAAAAAGTTAACACAGCCCCAAGGGCAGGCAGTCTGCCACAACCTGACCTGCAGGACAGATCTCAGCAGGTCAGAGGAAGAATGTAATAGATAAGAAAAAACAAACAACCTTGAAAAGCAGAACAAATGAATCTCAGCTTCTTCTTCTGTCGCAGGGCTGGGAAAGAAAAGACTTTCTAATACCTCAGGGTCATCACAGCAACAGAAACCCGAGACATTCCTAGCATTTTCCAGTTTTAACATGAGAGTGGATACCCAGCCACAGCTTTCTAGCCTTGGATCTGCTCACCCCACAACCTTTTAATGAGGGAAGGGCGGAGGGAAAACGCTCTCACCGTTGAAGTTGGACGTGAAGCAGAAGACATCATAGCGGCTCTTGTCCTTGTCCCAGAAGCCGTAATTCCTGACGCCGGGCACGGTGTTCCTGCCCCCGCAGGGCTCCCTGGGCTTGGTGATGGGGTACTGCACGGAGCCGTCGCTGAGCCAGCCGGCGTTGCACCAGTCCAGCCCCGACCTCCAGGCGTCGTAGAGCTGGTCGAAGGAGGCCATCACCGCGTCCTGCTCCGCGCACGCCCGCTGCGCCTCGTGGAAGTTCAGGTTGTACCTCCCCAGCCGTGGGGAGTAGGGGAACACCACACCTGGGGCAGGGGGAGAAAGGGTAGAGATGCTGTTTGCAACACGAAAGGAAGGTTGTTGGAAGTCAATAAGCTAAAGTGCCTTTTGAATGCTAGAGGAGAAAAATAAATCAAATTGAATCACGGTGAGATGGAAATAAATCTTTTGGGTTTCTAGGTGTTTCTGGTGGGAGCTGAGGAGCTGTAGAGGGCCAGCCTTAAAAATCCAGGTAAAGTTTAGTATTTCATGGATGTAACTAAAACACAGCACAAAACACAGTACAATATTGTCTTACATTTTTAGATATAATAATCCACTAAAAACGATAGTTTAGTGTTGTCTGAGTCTTCTAGACCTGAAGTTTCTGAGTTTAGAAACTCAGAAACTTCAAGTCTAAGAGACTCAAACTATGGTTTAGGTAGTATTAAGTCAAGTATTAAAGATAGTATTAAGGTAAAAAAACACAAGGTAGAACATACAGATAAAATTAAGAACAAAAGCAAGTAAAAGCCTTCATGAACATGGAAAAAATACCTTATGTAAAATTATGCTGAACTGTGTAATAATTTTAATAGGTGCAGAAAAATTGGTTTATATTTGTGTATTTAGCTAATTGGCCAGTTTAGACTTAAAACCTGGCCATAGAGGCCTGCAAAAAAGCAGCAATCCCTATTTATCTAGCTACCATGCTGCTGTTTTGCTTTGCCTGCACAAAACTAAGGAAAAAGAAAAGAAGAAAGAAAAAAAGAAGAAAGAAGAGAGAAATAAAAAGAGGAAAGTGGAAAGAAGAAAGAAGAAATGAGGAAAAGAAAGTAAGAAAAGAAGAAAAAAGAAACATGGTTGCATGGTTTCAGCCATTCACCTGTACCTCCCAGCCCAAAAGCCACCAGACCCCATTTGTCACTCAGAGTTCCTAGCTTCTGGGGCCCTGGGGAACTCTTGCAGTTTTTAAGGCCTCCCCCTAAACTTATTCCTGCTGGCTGGCTGAGATTTATTGCATAGAGAAGCCTCAGGAAACTCCAACATCCTTCTGGAGCTTCTTCTTGAGAAGAACCCTTCAGCAAATGGACTGTGCCTTAAAATCAATGCTTTAATAGACTGATGCCTTTTGAATAAATAATTTTTAATACCAACTCTGAACTCCAGCAGCCTGGCTGCCCCCACAGCATTCTCACAAAAGGCCTTGTAAAATCATTCAGGGCTTGTTACCTCAGGCTAAATGTGGCCCTGATAAGTTTTCCTGAGAAGGGAGGTGCAACAGTGAGAATCAGGTGGCACATCAATCTCCTCCTGTGGGAACAGAGTGCACCTGTGAGGAGAAAGACTCACCCCTGAGAAATTGTTCTGTAACTACTAGGCAAGTTTGTAAACATCATTAGAGAGAAAAGTTTTGATGGAGTCACTGATCAGCTGGAATCGAACAGGGTGCCTTCTGATAACCTCATAAATATGAACTGTGTGTGATGCTTTCAGGAGGCTCACCTGGAACAGAGACTAGACAGAGCAGAAGGATAAAGCAGGGATTTATTAAAAGGTCTCAATGGACACACCTGGGCAGCACCAGAGCCCAGCTGGGACACACTACAGGATGAACCCAGAATGGGCACAAAATGAATGCCTGGCCATGAGGTCTCACACTTTGATAAGTTTTCGTCCATTAATATAGGAGTTCATTGTCCAATTATAGTTTCAGGTTATGAAGCTACATCCTCCTTGTTTTTTTCTTTTCACTACACCATTGTTTTTGGTCTTGGCCATGAAAGTTGTCCTTGGTACCAAGCTAAGAAGGAATTGTTTTGTCTATTTACTCTGTGAAGACAGCTTAGTAGCACTTAATATGTAACCTAAAACTTCCTGCTAAAACAGCACAGATTCTTAAAAATATAAAAGCTAAAACTTAAGGCATCACATGGAATAAAGATTCAGGATGGTGCACGGAGGAAACAGCTGTCTTTGCATCTCACTACTGTGACAAATTACCAGGCACTGAAGGAGCAGAGAGAAGGGAAACAGCTTTGACAGCCACCACGAGGAGGAATAAAGGGGACAGCCACCAGGAGGAGAAATGTGTGTACCACACATCCATGATGTGTGGCAGAGTGTTGGTTTATTTCTGGGGTAAAACACCCCACCAGCAGCACAGCAGCAGTGGTTTTGGGAAGGGCTTAGGGCTGCTGCCCTAAAGCTGCACCAAGGACAGTTTAGGTGAGAGGTTAGAAAGGAATTATTCACTGACAGAGTGATTGCTCACTGGAGTCATCTGCCCAGGGAGGTGTTGGAGTCACCATCCCTGGAGGGGTTTAAAACAAGACTGGACGTGGCACTCTGTGCCATGGCTTGGTTGATGATGAGGTGTTGGGCCATGGGCTGCACCTGATGGGCTTAAAGGTTTTTTCCAACCTGGATCATTCTGTGATTCTGTGCTGCTTTCCCATTCCCTTCCCATTGGGAATCCTATTGGGTCTGCACGCTGCTCCCACCTGCACCTTGCTGTCACCACGGTGGTGTCACTCCCCTGCTCTCACAGTGCCTAAAGAGGAGCAGAGCCAGCTGGAATTTTGCACATTTTTCATAGAAAATTTCCATTTATCCATTGTAAGGTCAATTTCTCATTTTAAAAAGGGTCAATTAAACCCTAGCAGAGCTACTTTTTGAATTTGTTTGTTTGTAGTTATTTTTGTTTGCTTGTTTTAATTTTGTTTGTTTAGGTGATTGGTTTTTGTTTGGCAAGGGGGTTTTTTTTGGTTTTTTTTTGTTTTGTGTTTTTTGTTTGTGAGTTTGGGCTTTTTTTAAGTGCTTTTTTTTGTTGGTTGATCAGTTTGGTGGGGGTTTTTTTGTGTGGAATGGGAGTAGGGGAGCTCCTGACAGTTATTTAGAAAGAAGAAATTGTTGAATGAATACTTGAATTTCTATGAATTACTTCTTTTTGCTCATAGACATTAAGATGAAATGTTTTGATCGACATAGAAGAACATTGTTTTCTTTTCATAAGCCCTTGCCAAGATTTCTGGAGAGGTTCATAACAGTTGTTTTTTGTTTGCCTTTTGTGTGTCTTTTTTTGGTTTTTTTCCTTCCCTTGGTGTTTTCTTTTTTGACTTTAATTTCACATTATTCCAGGAATCAGGAATGGGAATGGAGCTCTATATTAAGAGTTTAGTAAGGGAATCAAAAGCAGGACAAAGCGATTAATTAATAGCAAATGGAGACACCTGAAAGTTAGTTAGAGCTAAGATATCATTTACTTGACTTGATTGTATTTGTAGGAGCAAGATAAGAAAAATATTATATTGTGGAGATGAAGAAACTGTGACTGCAGCTGGACCCAAAACTGGCCAGAACCTGGTCAGGGGGTTTGGACTGTGCCCAATGGAGAGGTTGCCCTGCCAGCAAGAGGGAATGAAGAAGAAGATGGACCCATTTCAAACCCACTAACCCATTTAAAGAGGAAAACTGCACAAATGTAAATTTTAAGCTCATTTTAATACAGAGCAGTGGCTGGCAGTGTCAGGAAATGAATATGTGTAGGTGGGTTGGGTAACTTTATGAATATGTTGGAAATAAATGGAGAACTGAGGTTTTCTAAAATTGAATATTTAAATATGCCAACTTTCCTAACTGTAACTAGTTGAGAGTCTTTGTCCATACTGCATTTTTGCATCATGGGGATGCCTCCAGAATGGTTTAAAAAGGGGCACCTTATAATGGCCACTGCCTTTACCTGACAGAGTGTACTTTTTTTTTTTCTTCTGCTTGTTTTATAGAAAATATCAGAAATTAAACAACGTTCCTTGGAACATGAAAGACTTTTCAGAAAGCACTGAAGAACCACCTCCCCATGTGGGTTTGATAAAAGAGAAGAGAGACACTTGAAACAAAGGTTTGGATCAGACCACCCTAATCTTTGGCAGGGATTAGAAACTTAACCCAGACCTAAATTTTACAGCTGGCTTTAGCCCAGGCTCATAATAAGCTGGAATAAAATGGTATTAGAGAGGATCCAGCTCAGAATGTTTATCCTGGGACATCTCTGTAGGACTAAGTGCTGTAGGACTCAGGGGGACTGAACACAAGATAACACATGAGCCATAAAACTTTACACTGGCATAAATATCCATCTTTCTTTTTACTTTTTTCCTGCTGTTGGATCCTCTTGCCCATAACAATTTCATTGTCCTCAGCACAGGACACAGAAATTACCCAGTGGTCAAGCAAGGAGTGATGAAATCACTTTTCTTTCAGAACATTCTAATGTGTGTAAATGTAATCCATTTCTGTATCTATTCCACCAGTTTCCTAAAGCCCTCTTGCTTCCCCTTCTCCCCCTCACCCTTCTGTCATCCAAGTGTTATTTTTGTTAAACAAAATCTTTGCTATTACTAAATCTCAGTGACTTGGTCCAAGAAAATAAAGCATGCAAATGTAAACTTGGCAGGGTAATAATAAACAGTGTTTTGCTCTCCTTCATCAATTAGCTAGAGAGCCTTCTTCAGCTCTTTCCTTTTTTAAATCCTTCGTTAAAGGGCTTTCCTGCTATATGGTGTTCTGAACTGCAGCACATAAATGTAATGTAACACAACTTGTGTTAAATTTAAATTCATGAACAAGACACTGAAGATGTTTCCTATTTTTCTGGATCTCCACTTTTCCTTCATCATATTTTTCTCAAAAAGACATCCATTCTTCTTCCACTATCTATCCAGTGCTAAAGGATAAAAAGATCACTGGGAATAATAAAAATTTAGCAAATGCAATAGGAATCTGAGGCTTTTTTACTTTATTCTAAATCTAATTATTTTTTCAGAACCACATTTCCCCAGACAACTGACTCCTTTTCCAGAACATGTGTTTGATTTGCATATACATTAAAAAAACACCCCACAATTAGGAAAGATCAAGATGTAAACTTACATGCTTCTAAAAACTGAGCAACAACGAATTGATAATTATTTAAACAGATTTGATTCCTCAAGATCTCCAAAACCACTTTTCAAAAGCGGCTAACTGTGCATGTAAATGTGTTATAAATCTGAGTTTGACAGTTTGGGACATAATGTTTTTATAACATAAATATGCACTAAACTGTAATATTAGCTCTGGGCTATATTTGAGCAGACTGCATAGAAGCTGATTTTTTGTTGGAGTTCATCTGCAGTACAAGCCTGCAACTGATTAGCATTAATTTCACCCTGCAGCTGGGGGTGGCCAGGGGTGATTTTGCTGGGGAAAACGGACTGGGTATGTGCCTTGTGCAGCTTTGCATTACCTTGCAATTTTGTTAATTTTTTCCCCTTTATTTCCCTATCAAACCTTGCTGAAATTCACAGTGAGAGCTCGATATTCATCTCCCCCTATTTTACACTTTAGCAGTGCTGAGCTTTGGCTGATCTCAGGGCATCTTCCTTGGTCCTGGACATCACAAACCCATCAAAGTATAATCCATCCCATCTGTTCCTGAATGGACAAAAGCTGTCCCGAGGCTCCTTGCTGTTCCCAAAGCACAGGCTGAGCCTCGATTCCTGACTCCAGCCTCATGCTCTGCCACTAGACAAAACACCCGCTCCCAAAACGTTAACAAATCCATCCCAAAAAGAGGAGGGGGGCGAGAACTTCCAGCCTCAGGAGGTCAAAATCTGGTTACTCCGTGGGAAGGCAGAGCTGAGGAGCCTCAGCTTGACCTTGGTGATTCCATTCCCTGCCCTGAGGAAGCCCTGTGTGGAGCCTGAGTGGGGATATTAATTTCCATTATAAGGAATCACGGGGTGGCTGCTCTCCCAAACCCAGGGTTCTCTGGAACGGGTTCTGCCCCCAGGGAAGGACCTCCTTGCCCCCAAAAGAGACAGGAAGAACCTGAGACAGACCAGCCCTGCAGAGAGTGACTCTGTTGGTGAGAAACGAGGGGATGTGTGCACCTGTGACCAAGCAACTGCAGCTTAGAAAATGAGCCCTGCAATGGAAATTGGGATTTCTACCAAATCAGAACATGAGAACTGGATGTGTTATACATCCTCCCCACAGGAACATCAGTATTTCTATGGATTTCCTCATTCAAGTAAGTGAGCAAATGTGCAGCTCTTCCCCACTTGCTCTCTTTCTTTATTTTGTATTTCAGAGTCTTACGTGTAGGTAACCCCTAAAATTCATTGTAAATTGTCACTTCACACACACTGTCAGTGCAAGGAGCTGTAGCATCCACCCAAGCCAACAAGGTGAGGAAATAACCTCAGAAAGTTCAACTCCTGTAGTGATTTATGGGTGTTAATTAAGCCAGCACCACACACAATTAGCAGTATCAAGAGTGAAAACAGAAAACCACAAATTTCTGTTGTTATATATGGGGAAAAAAAAGGAAAGAAAAGACTTTTTACAGCCAGTGTAAAGAAATAGGCTTTCTTGAGCTTTAACCAAAACTGAAAAGTGAGTTTTCTTGCAGCCAGTGTAAACATGGGGCAGCAGTGGGGATTGCTATTCACTGTCCTGCAGGGCACAGTTTTATGCTGGCAGGTTCATACACTGGATGGCAAAATTTTCCATGCTGGATTCCTAAAATTCCATAAAAACTGGTGACCCCCTCATTTTCAGTCTCCCATCTCCATTTTCCTGCCTGTCAGAACTGCCAGGTGTCTGATCATGCAGCCACTGGCTGTCAGCAGGTGTCAATCTCCCTTAAAAAAAGAAACTGAACCTTGAAATAATGTCCCTCCAGCATCCCGTAACTGTCAGTGGAGTTCCTTAATTTTAACCAATAAAAACACACAAACTGCACTGATCTGGCACAGGGCAAATTATTCCCTTGTATTTCTACAGCCTTTGTCAAAAATTTGGGGTCTGTTGCCTTTCTCAGGTCTTCTTAGCCAAATTACTCCTAAATTTTTTAACACTTTCCTTTTGGGTCGTCAATTTCAGACAATTTTTTTAAAACTTTTAGCTTCACCTGCATCTTTCAAGGACCATTTCTTGGAGCAAACACAGATCTGTCTGCAAAGCCCTGTCACAGAAGGAATTACATTGTTCTGCCATGACTTACTCTTGACAACCCCCTGTTTGTTTTTTATTCTATAGACCCACAACAACTGTCCTATAAAATCAGTTTTTCATCAGAGAGTAGAACAGATCATCACACAAAGGATATTAGAAATAGGGTTTTTTTTCTTGTGTGTGAGTATGGATGTAACAGCAACACACAAAGGAAACAAATATGACATTATTAGGCTAAATCTGATTTCTACTCTTGAGAGCATGGAGTTGATTTCCTGTTGGTCTCAACTCTGAATTCCCCACTGCTTACATCCAGCTGAAGACCACATGAACAGATTAAAAATTGGTTGTTTTGACAATTTGAAAAAATTTTGTTTATATGAAGCTTATGGATCTATTTGAGCTATTTTGAACTAAAGAGTCTGGTTTTGAAAGGGGTGCCTGTGTTTTTTATTTTTTCTCTTTTTTGGACCTAAAGACCAGCATACCTCAAAGCAAGAACACAAATAATACACACAGAGTTAGCTTCTATCTAGGAGCTGCTTTCTACAGAGGCTTTTAATGATTCTATCCAGATCTTCAAATTCTCAGTAGCGTTGAACATAAAAGGTAATTATTTTATAGTCTGTATTGCAAACTTATTGTGTTCAACTCTCACCTCCCTTTGAGGAGAAAAACTATTAAAAAATATAATTCTAATAGAGTAAAAACCTGCCTTTGGCTGTGTAGCATTGTCCCACTTTCTCTGCCACCCTTCCCCTGGTTCTCCTGAAGGAAGGGCACACAAAACTTCACCAGCCTGGGAGGCCAAATCACAAACCTGGCACAGTGGGATTCATTCCTGAGCCAGGTATTCATGAGGAAATAAACTAGTAAAGTGCAAGCATAAAGAAAATTTAGTGTAGGGCTGTAAAAAGCTGCTGTAAATAAAATTTAATGTCAGCTGATAATTCTTTTTTTGCTTACGACTTGGACAACAATAACTGCCTGCTCTCTGAGACCTTTTAATACCTCAGGCTTTTGACTTTCAGGGCACTGAACAAAGGGTATGAAACTCATGATCTGTATTTTATGTGCAGGAGGAGAGTAAGGCCAGTTCAGGGAGAAAGTGGCTTTGGTGATGAGGTTGATTCTCCGTGAGGAATGTCCTGCTTTCCTCAGTACTTGACACTTCTTGCAGCTGCTGTGCCCAGACCAACCCTGATGAGCCCTTAGACCAGTCCTGGTACTCCAGGCTGCAAACAGGATGAAAATCATGACCTGATTGAACAGATCCTAAAGCTCTGAAAACATTTTTTCTTTTTTCTTTTTTTTTTTTTTCTTTTGCAGTGAAAACTGCAGTGAGTTACAGTTCTGAGCTTTAGCTGGTGCTCAGCACAATCCCCCTGGTCTAGGGGAAATAATGTAGAGATTCTGAATTAAATAAAAATGGAGAAAACATATGACAAAAATGTAAGGTATGTAGCAAATTCAGACAGAGTTTTTTTCAAAGCTGAAAGTGCCCAGTTATTATGAATGGTTTATTTTATGACAGTCCCAGGAGGCGTTTAAGGCTAGTAAGAATAAATGCTATCACAGTGGGAGAAGACATAAAGGTCCATTGAGGTGGAGGTCAGTAATTTTGATATTGATGCAGGGCCAGGGGGTTTTGTACAAGGAGCTCACAGAGGAGCCATCAGCTGCTTTGCACTGCTCTTGGGCATTCCTGGGTGCAAATGGCTTTGTCCTGCTGCCAATTAACATCCTTAAGGCCACCACCTCAGGGCATCAGGCTACTGGTGCAAATCACTCCCACCGTGAGATTAACCTGATAATTTACACCAGACTGTAGAACGTTCCAATGGTTTGATGTATTTTAATTTTTGTCCAAATACTGTGGGGTTTTTTACTTGATCTGTTCTGCTTTGCTCAAATTCATGAAATGGCAATTAATTTCAGAACTACAGAGAGCTGCAGGGGTGTTGAAAAAATAAGCACAGGGCCATGCAAACAGAGGAATCTATTCTGTCAGCTATATATCTCCACTGCAATGTTAATATATTTTAATACTTAACTTTTTATTAGGAAACTTCAGTGTACCATAGACTCTGAATTACTCGACTTAGCCAACACAAGCAAGGCTGACACCAGCACTCTCACCACTCTTATCTTGAAAGGTTACATTTTACCATGAGGTTTTGCAAAGAAAATGTTTCTGCCAGGTTAAAAAACACTCCACAATGTCAGAAATGAGCAGCCTTACACCTGTCCCACATGTGATAAAAATCACTGAAAAAAACATTGTTCCTTATGTGAGCCAGACACTGGTTAAGATATATAAACTTTCCTTTGAGCACAGATTGGAACATACTTGGCTGAAGAAATATGATTCCTCCTCTACTTATCAATTTCCTTATTTTGGAGGAGGGACCCTGACCTTGTATCCAAGGCTGGTGCTAAATTACAAAACAGTAACAGTAAAAAAGGTAGAAAATCTCTCTTTAAAAAAAATTGCCCTTTTTTAAAGCAAATCTCCCCTGTGTTATTGCATGCAATAAAGAAATTATTCCTCATTGCTTTCTCACTGCAGTTTCAATCCAATAATGAATTTCATGCATGGATTTCTGCAAGTGCACAAGCATTTGTACCAAGCTTCAGGGAAACTTTCTCTGCTTCCACCTCCATCAGCATTTCCCCTTCCCAGGCACAGCAGGAAGCATCCACAACACAATTCCCTTGCTTTTTAACAGCAGAAAAATAATGAACTTTTGCTGCAGAGGAAACAGGAGCCTGGGCAGGTGAGGAGATCCTTGTTTCACTCAGGTAAAGCTGAGTTTGCCAAGAAAAATTCTCCCTTTAGTGGCTGAGCAGCCCCAGTGGAGGGGAGGCTGAACACAGAGAGCTTTGGGCCAGCAGAGAAGAATAAAGAGTTTTCTCCTCCAGCTCATTTCTGTCTGCACTCATAACTGCTTTAGAGAACTTAAGCTAAACATGTAAATGTCCGGTTTTCTTTTGTCTCAATAAGTTTGGAAAGAATGGGGTGTATTTTTGTTACAGATGAATTATGTGGGGTGGAACAACCTAAAAGCACTGCCCCGCTGGCATGGAAATTGGGCAGGGTTTTTCTTCAATCCAAAAAGGGAAGTTTCTGTGGCCTCCAGCCAGGAATGGAAGAATAGATGCAAAGAAGTAAACTGAGCCCATTATGTCTGTTTGGTTCCAAGAACCACTCAGGCATTCTTATTGTGCAGGGAATCCTTTTCCTTTTCCTTTTCCTTTTCCTTTTCCTTTTCCTTTTCCTTTTCCTTTTCCTTTTCCTTTTCCGTTTCCTTTTCCTTTCCTCCTTTCCTCCCTTCTCCTTCTCCTTCTCCTTCTCCTTCTCCTTCTCCTTCTCCTTCTCCTTCTCCTTCTCCTTCTCCTCATTTCCCCACCTTCCCCTTTTCCTCTTCTCCTTTCTTCCTCTATTTTATTTTTTTCTTTTTTTTTCTCCTTCTCTCAGGATCCCTCTGGCATACCCTTGCTGGTAAGTGTAAGACTATGTGATATGTCTCCATGAAATTTTTAGTTTACCTCTCTCAGTGCTCTGCTTTGGGGAAAAAGAAAAATAAAAAGGCTAAACACTTTCATGTGCATTGAAACTCATGAAATGTATCTGAATTGCATAAGAAGTCAGGAAAGCTGAAATTTTGTCCCATTTAAGCCCATTTAATTACTTTTTCACTCCACTGTTTCCAAGAATAACGCTGAAGAAAATGACTACTCACTACATGTAGGAGTTGTCCTGGCAGGCAATATAAAGACCTAATTTATCTAATTATAAGGCTGGAAAAAATGCAAACCCACTGTCTCTGGATAACTACTGCAACATTTTTTGTCTGTAAAAGAAGATTTGCATTTGCTTGATAACCTAAAATATCATGAAGTTTTGTAAAATTACCTTTGTGGGGAATTTGATATAATTTCACCTAGGCAAAAAGGTGCAGTGGCTTCTGCAAAATGACATATGCAAATTAAAAAACACATGGAACTCTCAGTACTGTTTTTCCTCATCCTCTTTTGGCCACTCTCACACCAGTTCTGGCTGGAATTTGGATACACCGTAAGCTAGTGTGAGCTACAGCAGCCGTAATATTCTAAATTATGACTCTTGGCATGGGCTGCCAGGCCAGGATTCCCCAGAGCACAATGAATTCTGCCTCCTCAGCATGCTGCTATCACTGATCAGACAAAACCAGTGATGACACAAAACCAGTGATGACACAACATCGGTGACAACGCCGCGTCTGATAACACAATATCGACAGCAGTGGGAGGAAAAAAAACCCAAAACAACCAGGAATTCCCTAACACCTCATCAACACGACCCAAACCAGCGACTCAGGCATCACCCACCTTCCAGATTGAGAGTCACCACGGCCGTGTCATCCTCCAGCCCCTCGATCACCTCGCACTTGTAGCGGCCGTAGTCCTCCAGCATCAGGTGGGTGATGACCAGCGAGGCGTCGTTCTCGCTGCTCCCCCGCAGGGACACCCTGCCCTGGTAGCTCCCGTAGCTCTTCCTGTGGTGTCCCATGGCCACGAACACGTCCACTTCCTTGAGGTAATCGTAGGTGAGTTTGGTCCACTTGACGCGGATCCGGTGGGTTCCTGAGCCGGCGGCCGACGTGTGCTCGTGGTAGAATTTGCATGGCAGTGTCACGTTGCCACCACGGTGGGAGAAGATTTTGGCTTGCTCTGCCACCACGAGGAGACGGGGCCCGTTTTCTGCAGAGTTTAAGGAGAAAAAGGTCAAAAAAACGCCCACCCCCCAAAATTAATTTGCAGTCTTCTTCTCACTACACGGATGCGGTCAATGCCGTAACAGCCAGGTGCATCTGCAGGGTTGCCCTGACATAATTTTGGACCTGTGCAGAAATAAGGTTTATAAACCAGTGATGAGTAGTTATTTGCTCAGCTCACAGTGATATATATTTGGGAAGCATCTCAGTGCCCCTCACACTGGCAGGGACCATCCTGTATTCATGAAGAGTTGTGTAAATAGATTTACCGAGTTGTACCGCTGAGGAATGAATGCCATCACCCATAAAAGGCTCCAAAACACATCACCCCTTTTCACTGTTCAAGAGTTGTCTATCAACGTTTGGGGTTTTTTTAAATTATTCTCATAATTCAGGTGTTTTGGAGGGATTTGGTTTATTCAGGCAGCAGCACACAAAGCTCCTCACAGTCTGGGATGCAGAGAATCTTGCTCATAAAGCAGGAAAAACATTAATTATACTTACTTAATAAATTAATTACACAGCATTATTTTTACTGACATGAAAAGTGCCAGCAAAATTCTAAAACAGGCATTTTAGGCGTTTGCATTTGTATTTTATTCTAACTTTTGAGTACAAGTTCCTCTTCTGACCAGAGCAAGGACATCCAGTTGATCCCCAAACGTAAAATCTGATCCTCTGCTGCACACTCTCTTCATCATCCCAGTGTGGTTTTTTCCTCATTTTTTTTTTTTTCTTTCTGATCTCCCTAAAACTCATCATTATTTTGTCTTTCATGATTTGATCTCGCTTTGGATGCAAACCTGTATGTGACTGTCTGCCTCCTCTCCTCCCCACCCCAGGTTTTCTGCTTTCCTTTCCTCTAGCAGGTCACCACAGCAGATGTTGCCCTGTGAAATAATTTTGCTTAGGACAGTCGCCTGGGGCAGGTGCTCGCTTCCAGCCCTGAGTCTCTGGGGCTTTTGCAGGCTGTACTTCCTTGGGAAAACCCTGGAAAATGCAGATTTCATGTGCTAGTCAGCAGATGCACCCAAAAGTGAGAATTTTCCCTCCTTTCTCTATTTCTTGCTTTGCTCCTCATGCAAAGTTTGCAAAACTGGGTGAGCAAGCTCAGCACTCCTGTTGGGTTTGCTGTCCTTGGCCACTGAGAGTGACCAAAACCCTTCCAAAATTCACCAGCTCTCTGGGACAGCACCACCAGCCTCACTCTGCATTCACAGCCTGTGAAGAAAGGCTTTGCAACCCCCTCTGCATGATCAGCAAGTCCATGTGGCTGCCCAGAAATGTGATTCCCCACTCTGAGGCTCAGCCTGGCTCTCTCTAAATCCAGCAGGAGCTGTGGGTAAGCTCCCAGAAAAACAGGGGCTGCTGAGAGGATGGCCCTGTGGGGATGAATCTGAGTTGGTTCAGACAAAACTGATGGAAAAAATGTGACCAGGGAGTTTTGGGTGGCTGAAGGAGGGCAGGACAGGGATGGATGTGGGTTGACAGGGTTCAGGTGATGAGCTCTCCATGGAGTGTCCATCCCACGCCTCCAGCTGTCTGTCCACAGCACTGCAGGAATCTGTGCTGTGTCCACAGCAGGGAGACTTTGGGATCATAAATATCTCCAGACAGTCCCTGGCTCCTGAGTGCTGGTGACAGGCCTGTGGTTAAATGAAATATCTGCTTAAGCTGCAGGCTCAGCTGGATTCCCCTCTCTGCTGCACTGAGCTGCACCCCAGGGAATGCAGCTTTTTGTGTTTGTGCACGTCTGAGGATGGTAATTGCAAAGATAATCTTGCTGAGGGCAAGTGTGCATCTGCTGGAGGAAAACAGGTACCCCAAAGGTACAGCTCTTTGTCAGGAGGTGCTGTGTCCAGAGCATTGCTGTTCCCTGCACAGGTCAGGGCTCCAGATTCCTCAAAAAGGAGCAAATTTGAGTGCTGGAGTATTCTGCCAGGGTGAGGGACCTTCCCGCCTGGTGAAAAACCAAAGCTGCAGAGCAGGTCACCTACAGCCCCTTTTAAATGGTGTTCTTTTTCACTGCCCTCCTTTTCAGAGGCTCAGGGATGCTCCAATAATCCATCTTCTCTTTTTCTGAGGAGAGCATCCAAGGAGAGAGGTGATCTGAGGCAAGGCACCATGGAAAGCGTTACCAGCAGTTTCCACAGGAGGAGGAGGAGGAGGAAGAAAGTGAAGACAGCCAGCACAGCTTGTCTGCAAAGTTTTCCTGTTTCTTTCAGGGACAAAAACGTTCCACAGTCCTCTGTCCACCTTGGTAGGAGAAATGTTATGGTTTGGGGTGGTTATTACCAAGAAATCTGATTCAGAGCCCGACTGTGTTGGCTCTTTAATACTGAAACAGTCAGGTTAATAAATATTAGCAGAAAGGACTGGGGCAGGACTGAGTCAGGCTGTTAATTCTCACTCTTTCTAACAACTGTGCCTGTGCCAGCAAGGCCTGGAGGCTTGCCCAGAGCTCTGTCACCTCTGACTCCAGCGTCAGCATCCTCATTTGGGGATGATCCTCCCCAAATTGCTGGCTGCCTCCCACCTCCTCTGGCCCTCTGCAGCAGCCTTCACCTGAGTCTCAGTAGTTGTAAAGAGCAGAGGGGATGGTAACCTGGGAAAGGAAAATGTGATTTTTCTCGTCCTGGAATAACTCCTTTGCCCCTGGAGATGCGACACTTGGAATGTGCCTCCACCCGCAAATTTTGTAAAAAACAGTTCTTTTATTTGCAGAAAACAGGATGATGTGCCCTTCTCACTGGAAAGACAGTGAGGCAGAAAATCACATTGCTGCTGCTGCTGCTTCTCCTGGATCTGGGAGAGGAGGAAGGAGCTCTGGCTTTCGAGGAAAAGCAGATGTCAGGCTGGGGAATGAGGCACAGTTTGGGCTAGAAGACATGAAGGCAGCAGGGACTCAGGATTAAAAATGAGATGACAGGGGTTTGGCAAGAGGCCTAGAGGTCTTTATTATCCAGTAGCCAGTGAGAGCCAGGGCCAAATCTACCTAAACTGCACTTTTTTGGGAGTGTGGCAGAATGAATGGTCTTGCTCTTCCTGGAGCTGAGGAATTAAAAAAAACCCCAAACCCCCAAGAAACCAAACACAGAGCAAACCATAATCCCTTCATTTAAAATATGTGATTTACTCTGGTTTTACTGCTGTGAAACTCAGCCCAAATGAGCAGTGCATTCTGCTTCCTGGGTTATCTTAGTGAAACCAGGACTGATCTGTGGTGAAACAGTGATGGGAGGTGGAGGAAACACTGATTTGAAGGGTGGCTGCTCCCTGCCTGCTCCCCTCGTGGGCATTCTGACAAGGCTGATCCTTCTAAATAAAATCATTTCTGCCTCTAAACGGCAGGAGCATCTGAAAGGTGACTGCAGGAAGGGAAAAGGTGGGACACCCAAGCGTGGTCACGGAGCCCAGGGTGTCACTTGAGGAGGACAACACTCCACCCCCAGAACTGCTTCCTTCAGAAATGCCACCAGAGCATTCGTGAGGAGCACAGCCAAACAGCTGCAGGCACTGAAACCCCTGGATTCAGGAGGCTCTGACCCTCACTGAGGAGCTGTCCTTGCAAACAGCACCTTTTGGATCTTTGCTGGGGACAAGGCAGGTGACATGAGCCACTCCCGAGCTTAGGTGGTGGATGAGCAGTGCTGGGCAGCCTCCAGCTGCTCCTTCTGCTGGGACAGAGCTGGCAAAACCCTGGTGACAGGCTGTGTCCCCAGCTCCAAGGGCAGAACTGGGGTGAGAGGGAATTACCAGGGGGTGTTCTCCACTGTTCTGCACGGTCAGGCAGGCAGCAGCCGAGCTGTTAGCACAGAACCAGGCCCCACTGGTGAATATTTTGCTGTATTTTCTCCACTCCTGCCTCCCTGCTATTGATTCTGACAGATTGTGGCCTTTTGCTGATCCTCTGGGTGCAGTCAGAGGGATGACAAAGGCAGCTCGGGGCAGGAGCAGCCAAGCTGGGCTTGTCCAGGGTGCAGAAGATGAGCACACAGCCCTGGGAGCTGCTTTGCCCAGGCTGTAGGTGAAAGCTGCCTGACCAAAAAAAATGAAAACTCACTGAAAAAGTTGATTTTTGGCCTGGTTTTCCTGTATCTCAGCCAAATCTGGTACGAACTGTAAGGGAAAGGGATTTTTTTCTGCCTTAAATGATAAAGCACAGGCTGGACCCCTGTTCTATCCTCCTCCTCCTCCTCCTCCTCCTGTCTCCAGCCCGACAGCTGCACCATGAGCACTCCTGCTCTGGTGCTCATTGCTTTCTCCATTTCTAACCTTGTGATGCCCATTTCAAGGACACCAAGGTGGATTTGCCCTGTTGGAGCTCTCACTTCAGTCTCACCTGCTGCCTTATTGGTTTGGCTCCAAATTTTACTGCTGGACACGTTTTCAGGTTTGTCTTTTTAGTTGTGGGCAGATTGTTGGGTTGTGCTGTGGTTTTTAATTTTTTTTTTCTTTTTTATCAGTCTTTTTCTGTTTGTTTTGTTTTTTTTTGTTTTTGTTTTTTTTATTTGTTTTTTGGTTTTTTTGTTTTGTTTTGGGGTTTTTTTTGGTTGGTTGGGATTTTTTTGTTTTTGTGTGTGTATGTGTTTTAATTATACTTTTGCTGCAGGGTTTTCTTCTGGTTTCCTTTTTATTTTTTCTTTATTTTTCCCCTTTAACTGGGTTCTGCCCACCAGAATGATGGCAAGCCAGGTTTGGAGGGCCAAGAACTCAGTATGGGGCAGAGAGGATGAGTCACACCACAGCCCTTGGCAAACAGCTTTATCTGCTTCATCCACCAGGAGTGTCCACAATCTTATGCTGAGCTGGCCACAAAAACTGATTATTCCAGCATTTTCATGGAGTTCCTTACAAACTGACAGTGGAGAAAAAGATGTGCATTTTTTCAGACAGAAAAAACCCAAAATCGTAAACCAGAGATGAGAAGTGTTTTGTCAGGTAAATTTATGTATTCCCTAAATGCTCCACACTGTTAGCAGGACCACAGCTTAATAATATCCTTCTGCCATTCTGCTTTAAATAAATACAGAGCTGTTTCTGGCTCTCCTGTGTGTTACCAGGGTCTTCAGCTCATGCTGAAATATCCTCCCTCTTCCAACATTAGTGGCAAATGTTGTTATCTTAAATTAAAAAAAAATAAAATCTAAAATGTTTCCTCAAAATTCATAAATAATTTCTGTGACACCAACGTTTCCCATTTGCTGTAATTTGCAGAGAAGTGCATGATTGATGTACTGAAATATGGGTGTACCACTCAAGGAACACTGAGGAGAAAGGTGAGGGAGAACTACACACACTTTTTCGACACAGTGTACATTTTTTTCCCTTATTTATTTTAACTAATCACTTTTTTGCTTCTGCTTTTGGAAAAAATAAAAATCTAAAATCTTTTCTATTTCACCTGTAAGGCTGATGAAAGATGTTCTTTTTTGGCTCAAGCTCTAATGCAGTTTTGCTGTGTCATGAGAAAGAAAAGGCAAGGATCCAACTCCTGTGTTCTTGTCTCTGCACAGACAGCAGAGAACTCCCCCAACACATTCCTCTCAAGCTTTGATATAAAATTGGTAAGAGAAATGCTAGATAAATCTTAGTTAGAAGCTTCAGTTTTCAAATAATAGTACAGCTAAAAATACCTGGTTTATGTATTGGCAGAGAAGAAATCTGTCTTTGTAACAAAGACATTACCAGGCTGAGTTAAAACATTTTTCAGCTGATTCCATCTCCTCAACTTGAGTAACACGTTTGGGGTGAAGTGTTAAAGAGGAAAAATTAACTCAGGTTTAGGTTTCTAGGAGACCTAAGAGCACATAAAACCATCAGGGGAATAACAAACTTCATCTCTCCTAAATTATTGCCTTAAATAACTTCTAAGTGTGTTTTGCTTGGGTGTAGATAAATTTCATGGGGATCAGGTGTCACAGAACAGAGCAGAAATCAAGGTAATATCTCTGCCCTCCTTCCTCACAGAAGTAAATCTTCATGGGTGGCATGAGGAATGTTTGACATAACCAAAACATTACACAGAAACCCCAAGAAGCCCATCCAGTCCCTTAATCACCTCTAAATCCCATTTATAAATATGTAATTTCACTGATGTAACCAGCAAAGGCAAATTAAAGACTTAAATTTGTGTTCCATGTGAATCCTTGTATTCTTATTTATTTTTATTTTTAAAATTTCTTATTAAAGGCAAATTAATAATTTAAATTTCTGTTCCATGTGAATCCTTGTGTTCCTATTTTCAAATATTTTTTAATTTCTTATTTTATTTTTTTTATTTTATTATTTTATTTTATTTTTTATTTTTCTCTGTTTTTTAAAACCCAAATATCCTGGCACCCTTCACTTAAGGTCTGCTGCAGAAGATGCAGTGCAGGATGCCTTCAATGGGAGCACACTCCAACAGGAGGTGGAATTTCTGCTCTCTCCTGACTTTCCTATCCCCTGCTGCTGCAACAGCCCATGATCTGAAGAGGTTGTGTGGAAATCAAAGAAACAGCTCAGCTGCAGCAAGAGACAGCAAAATGCATCCTGGCATCAGCAAAATTGCCCTGAATGGCAAAAGAAAAAGGCAGGAAAGAAACAAACCCAGACATAAAGCAGAAAACACAAAGGCAAGGAAATGGAAAGAAATGTCAGTGTCATGGAAAATGGGAAAATGCAGAAAGGTGGGGAGAAGGAAAAAGTCAACAGTAGAGTGGAAAAAAGCAGAAAGATAATCAAGATAGTCTTGAGCAGAGAAGAATTAGTGTAAGAAGTCATATGAGCAGTGAATTTAACCTCTTATCATATTTTTGGATGGTCCAGAAATTCTGTTCAGAATCTTGATCTCTTTTGGTGCTGACTTGATTTGAAGGAAAAGAAGTGGATTGTAAATAAAACTCATTAGAAGAGAATGAGCTGGTCAAAAAAATTAACTGATTTGTTGTTGGTTAATGGATTTAACTTATTTTTGTGTGCTTAGGGGTTTTTTTGTTGTTGTTTGTTTGTTTGTTTGTTACGATTGGGCAGCATTCAAAACTTTTCTGTTCATTCCTTATTGAAATATTTTATTTTTGTTTGTATAAATAAATCTGTGCAGAGATGTTGACAGACAAAGGGGTGCATACTTGCACCTCAAACACAGCAAAATGCTGCATAAAGTGAATTTCTTACAGCCAGGAAAAAGCTAAAACGTTAAATTTGATCCTCCACGAACCAAAATTTATGTTCCCACTGCTGAGTTCTCTTGTGTTTCTACAACCTGACCAAACTGGGGTCGTGTTAAAGTTAATTACCCCTCAGGTAATTAAATGAGGCATTGCTGTGGTGGCTTGGCCAACTCTGCTGATTTTTCAGGGCAGTGCCCTCATCTCTGAGGGGTGCCCTGCCTTTTTTTGATAATTGCCCATCAGCAGCACCACCAGCAGCTCAGAGAGATGGAAAAAGCGAGCACTGAAAGGAGTCACCCCCTCCCGAGGGTCAGAGAGACTGTGCAGATACTCAGGGAAAAAAATCTGAAAAAAAAAAGAAATTGGGAGCAACGTTGTTTTGCAGCGTGGGGACACTTCAGTGCCATTTTTGCACTGCCCAGATTATTTCATTTATGATTGTGGCTTTTTCTGGAGAGTGAAACCTGCGTCCCCCTGAGGGACAAGGTGTTTTTCCAGGGTCTGGGGCAAGGGGGACAACACATCTTGTTTAAACACGGTTGTCTCTTTTTATTCTTTTTATCCCCAAAAGTGAGACTGGAATGACAAACTACGAGAGGAAGGGGGTAAGGTCGAGCAGCCTGGGATAAAAGAGCAGCCTGAAAAAACCCATGAAATCCACCACAGGTTTCAAAAAAGAAAATAAAGCCACAGAGGACATAAAATGCTGCTTTAGATATTTTATAAATTTTGTGCATCCATACTGGAATAAAACCAGAAGAGGAAAAAAAATATATATATAAAAAAAAGCAATTGGGACAGAGGAAATAAGCTGAAAACACTGTGACAAGTAGGGAGGGCAAACTGTCTTGCAGATGAGAAATTTTGCTCCAAAAAACTGTATTAACCAACAAGGAGAGAACCAGGAGCTGGAAATGACACTGTCAGCAGGAACAGAGCCTTTGATGAAACCAGCCAATCATTTCTGGAGAAAAAATGAAATATTTAAAAGAGAACATAGACATAGAACTATGTGTGTTACAGTGTTAGAGACTGGGAAACACGTTTAGAAAAAATAAAGAAATTCTCTCTCTTCTAGGGAGTTGGACATTTGAAATGCGGAGCTCTGTGTCCATGAAAGCAAATAAAGAAACAATTTATGAAAGACTGTTAGTTCTGGTTGAGAAATATTGAGTTTAGAGAGGGGTCAGGAGATTTTGCACTGATGGAGGGGCAGAAAATTGGGGTACCCAGACCTACAGGCACTGGGTGTGGCAAACCTGGTGGTGAAGGTGTGACCCCACCTGTCACTTTAGAAAAGTTCCAAGTGTTTCTGGACAGCAGCAAAATAACAAATGCATCTAAAGAAATTAAAGAATTAAACCATTAACCAGCTAGTTAGTCTGACCTCAGCAACAAAAAGAACTGTAGAACAAATTTTGAACGAAAGTTGTTGAACAACTCAAGGAATAAAGTCAGTACTAAAAAGAAGGATAAGACAAAGCTGATATCTGCCAAAGAAAGTCAGAGTAATCTGATATCAGGCATGTAGTAAAAACAAATGTATAAGGCTGAGGAAAGTGATGTATCATTTGCTTGGAGCTTAGGCTCCAAGAGTGAGCTGAGTGATATAGTAATAAATATATGAAAGAGGCCAGTGAACTGCCTTCAGTAAAATTTCTCTAATATTTCATTAATTTTACCTTTTAAAGTAATTGTGACATTTGGATAAATAAAATTTTCATATGACTTATTAATCAGCACTGAAGGGAGGAGAGTGGGTATTTAAAATATTTGAAGAAAGAAGGGTGGAAAAAATAGGATAATACTTAATGCAGACTGCAAAACCCAGCTTTTTAAGGACTAGCAAGAGGAATTATTGATATAAAGCCTGTAGTTATTAATTCCAAGTGGCAGTGAGGGAGACTGACTGCTAAATACTGTCAATCACCACAGACACAACCAGCACTGCAGCCCAGCTGGGAACAGCAAAATTGATCCAAGGTCTGAAGAGCAAAAGCATTGTTAACCAGAAAACAGAAATCCTAAGGCCAAATGAGGATTTTATCTGGGATAAAGTCCTGGCTGGGTGCACTCACGGAGTGACAATTCAGATGAGAACCAGTGTAAAGATGAATTCCTCCTATTATCAGGTTACAGTGTCCAATTAATACAGTAACCAGGAGGTGATACACTTAGAGGAGAATTTGAGAAAGAACTCTCAAACGATAACTGTGGGGACATGGGTTTATCTTACTGATGTGTTTTGAAGTGAACTTCAAAGAAGAAAATGTGTTATTGGAAGCCAAAGAAAAACTGCAGGAGAAAAAAAATTAAAGATCATAAAATAAATGCATCAGGAGGGTGCATCAGAAAAGTAGGGTGCAGAACTCTTTTGCAGTTAGAAGACCTGAAACCCAGCTTTTTAACAAATTAAATTCAGCCTACAGGAGATTACATGAGGTGAAGAATGGGGAGTATAACACAGTTTCCTTCTCTGCACCAGGAAATCCCTTTCTCTTCTGTGTAAGTGGTCAGACACACAACATTCACACACCTTTTGTAATCCCAAGGCATTCCCAGGCAGAGTTTAGCTACACATCTCCTGGATTTCAGCTGTGGACAGGGATGCTGGATTTGTTAATGTGATAAAAAAAACACCTGGACACCTTCCACAGTGTTCCAGGTGTAGATTATTTATTTTTTTTTAATGTTTTCATGCAGCATTGGGCAGAGAGGGATCCCAGGTGGATTCCACAGTGCAGAGAGAAATGGCTAAAATCAGAAGCACAAATTTGTGATTTTTGAATATGAATTTGTGGTTCTGCCTGTGCATTTCAGAGCCTGAACCAGCTGGTGGACAGGGCTTGTGGTGGAGATCAAATTTAGATCTTTATCCAGCTCTCCTTCAAGGAATAAACTCTTGAGGTACAGGTGAGTTTTCATGGGGAGGGGGAAGAAATGTCTGTTAGCTTTGAACTATTTGGGTTAGTGACCACACTGGCATGTGTGACTTGTGAATTACACTGAAATGCTGACTATTACTCTAATTTTTATAAAA
>VXBS01000470.1:49962-66365 GCA_013400255.1 Sitta europaea | reverse complement strand
AAAAAAAAAAAAAAAGGTAAAGCTCAGAGTTAAAAGGTGCTTTAGACAAGGAAAGGAAAATTGTATGTTGATAGACACCAATGTCTGATTTGAAATTTTCCCTGGGGAACAAGTGCTCATCATCTCAGAGCAGTGACTGGTGTTCATTTTGACAAAACACATTAAATTGACCTTCCTCCTGTGAGTCTGCTCAGAGGGGGAGCAGAGATGTCTCTCACTCCTTGCCTGACCTTGACAATCCCTGTTTTAAGAGGTGCAGGGTGCCTTTAACTTCTGTGACTTTCCTGTGAACTCCTGTGAACGTTCAGCCCTCCAGCTCTCACTTGGTAATTCATATTTACACAAACACTCAAACAGCACAGTTTTCTGGCTGTTGAGAGAAAAAAAAAAATCAAACTTTAAAAAGAAAGAGAGAGAGAGAAAGAGAGAGAGAGAGGAGAGTAATTCTGCATTTCTTAATTTTGCAAAATTAACTGCAGCCAGGCTCAGGGAAGGCAGGATAGAAAGCAGGAAAATCCCTGCTCATTCTGCCTGTCCTTACTGCATAAACCCCCTGATTCTTCTTGTGCAGGGTAACCCTCCACGACTGGAAAAACAGCTGCATTGTGCTGCAGGCTCAAACCCTGCCTCAGCTATAATCTCTGGGACTCAAACATGAACCAAACAGGATTATGCAGAAGGCCAGGATAATATTTAGTGTGACTCAAAGGTATGAGGAAAGCACATTTCTTTCAGGGTAAGTTACTTTTTTTTTTTTCCCAGGTTTATGCTGCCCATTTATGATCTCTGATGTGCTGAGCCTTTTTAAATAAACCACAGCAATAAATTTCTGTGCTGTGGAGAACTATGTGAGGCAGACCTCTTAAAATCAAATCTATTCTACAATAAAATAAAGTATTTCAACCCACTGCATTTGTTTATTACTTTAGGATGCATGCTTGTTCTCTTTGTCTTAAATCACTCTAATGCTGTACTTTACTCTCTAACCTTTGCAAGGTTATGACTAAGTGCTATTAGACAATGCAACTTTCTTTTTTTTACTTTTCTTAGGACAAATAATAATGCAACAGAACCAGAAAAGAAAAAAAAATGGTCACCAGTAATACAAGTATTCAAAAAAAAAGTGTGCCAGCCTTAAAAAAAAAAATAAATTAAGGATCATTGGTTAAGCACATTATCCTGTTTCCTTCAGCAATATGAAGATACAAGTATTTTCTCACTTATTTCCTTACCTTGAATGTGAACAATTCTTTCATGCTCCAGACTTGAGTTTCCAGGGTGAGGTTCAGCCCAACAGACAGAGATCAGCACCAGAAAAAGTAGACTCTTCATCTTTATAGCCAAAAGAATCTTCTTCACTGTAAGGGCATCACACACAAAGAGGATTGTGAATTTTTTGAAACCTTTCACAGTGTTGCACTGCACAACTTGTTAGAGCAGTGATCTTATGAGGGTTTTTTTTTTTTTTTTAAATGTATTGAACCCACTCAGCTGACAGAAACTGCAACTGCTAATTTTTAAGGCATGAATATTGGTCCATTCTATTGTGGACTAAAACTAAGTGAAACTGGCAATGCATATTTAACTCTGCCTATGCAGAAATGCAACAAGAAAAAGAAAATAAAAAGTGAAGAGACAAATGTTCCTAAGCCAAGCTCCTTGCAGGACCACACAAAAGCAGTTCCTGTGTTTCAAAGGAGGTTCTGGTGTACTTTTGATTTTCCAGACCTCCTCTAGATCTGGTCTGCAAATGCAATTAAAACAATCAAAGCTCCATCACTGTATCTCTATCCACTGCATGATGCAATCTGCTGGTGATAGGTTTTCAAGATTAAAACAATCTTCTTGCAGGTTTTGGCATTTCAATCAAGTCTGCAGCTCTAACTTAGCAGTCAGGGTGGCAAATTTGCTCGAGCTAAGCACTAAAGATGACAAAACATTTATTAGTCTGACTAGGAAGATCAATTTTACTTCAGGTCCACTTACCATTTTAAAAGATGCCTAAACACACAATGAAATGTTTGAAACAGTGCACAAAGTGGGTTAGAGTTGAGTGTGCTACCACTGCAGCTGCCCTGATTGATTTTTCATTCATTTCCACCTAGAATGCTGACGCACTAACTGAGTGTGCCAGGTAGGGTCTCTGCAGTCAGCAGAGCTCAGCGCTGCAGGGAAAATCTCTGCCAGCCTCTGAGAAGTAATTAGGCAAATGAGGACCTGAAATAGAAAAGGAGGCATAAAACACAAGAGGCTTTATGTGGAGGGTTTGGGCTGCTGTAGTTCTCATGAATCTGATTCCTTGAAATAAAAGGTAGCTGATTCCCAACTTTGCCTTTCAAGAGAGTAGGTTCCCCCCCCCCACCCCCCATCATCAAATAGTGGTGGCATTATTAACACGATTTTTTTCTCGATTGCAGAGAGACAACTCTTTCCTCTTTCTCTGTCAGAGCTAGAAACACACAAAATTTGCAGAGTACTCTGTCAAAATCAGGGTCTGGGTGTGAGTTTTGAAAGCAGTCCCCTACCCCCAGACAGACACAAACCCTGAAGTGCTTCAAGTCCAGATCTAAATCCTGTAACCTGAACCAACCTCTGCTACAGACTGAAATGCAGAAATGCCATTTTTCCATATCAGAACATGCACGTTTACTTGCCTGCCCTTCCATTTCTTCACGGCCAGCTTGGGTGGGAGCTCAAAACCAACTCAGCATCCCCTAATCCTTCCTGAGGAGTGCCTAGAGGTAGGACAAGTGCTGGCTGCACTCCCTTCCCCAGGTGGTCCACGCTCAGTAACTCAAGCCTCTGCAGCCACTCCCTCTTTCCTGGAAAGCTTTTGGGAGGCTGGTGACCTCCGTCTGGGAGAGCAAGGACAGATGTGGCTCCCTCTAGAGCACATCAGCCCGAGCCTGGGCTCAGGAGGGTCACTCCAGGGCACCTGGGTGCTCCTTATGCTGCCTTAGGATTTTAGTCTTAATTTATTTTAAAATCCTGCACTGCACTAATGCATAGCTCCAAACTCCAGAGTCTTAGCTGCTGTCTTCACATTGTGGTCAGACAAAACAATCACTCTGGCCCTGAAACTCAAGGCCCCAAAAGTACAAACAAAAGTGAATTGGCGGGGAGCAAACCGGGGATAAATGACTTCATTGCCGGCAGCTGGAACTGGAGGATTAACCCCTGATATGTAAATGGACCAACATTGAGTGAAAGACTCATAACCATCATCTGCCTGGGGTGTAGCTCCTTAGAGGCTTCTGCCTGCCCAGGGTGTAACTATTGAAGGCCTTTAATTGGCCTTCAGTACTTAATTTGAAAAATTAATAAACAAATTAGTTGGTTTTTTTAATAACAAATTAATAAAACCTGCTTTTATTCTGTCAATCTTTTCCAGCCTCTGTTCCAGGTGGCCACTCCTGCCCTGTCCCCACCAACCCCACACCTTGTGTTTCCTCTCAGAGTGCAAAATCCTGTTAGGTTTGGGGTCTAGGGTGGGTTTTTTCTTTTCTGGCCCCTTGGCTAACATCTGACAAATCTTTTTTATGGATGATTTTTATTGATTTAGATGTAGGCTGTTTAACAGCAGGCTTTGGTTTGGAAGGTCAGGTCGGTCTGTGGGAGTATCCCCACCTCCACCAGAGGCAAAACCTCTGAGGTCTGTGAGGGGCTCTGCAGATCAGCCTTAACAGCTCACTGACTTTTTTCCTGATTTGCTCTTTTTTGTGGTTCTAATGACAATAAACAGCCACAGAGCCTGTCCTGTGGGCAGCAGCCCCATCTAGACCAAGCACTGTGTGCACAGAGAGAGAAGCTCTCCTGCAATGAGGAAAATTCTCCTTCTGGTGAACTGGGTGGAGAACTCCACACGTGCCTGTGTCCCTAAACTGATGGGGGAAGCTCCTCCGTGCAGGACTGTGCTGATGATTTCCAGAACAAATAAATAATTTCAGGAGGAAGGATGCACCTTTGAGGGATTTTCACCTGTCCCTGCAGGCACACATGACATTACTCTAGGGTGTTTATGTGACAGCACCCCACAAGCAGGGTGACAGGATGACTTGGAAGTCTGTTTTTCCTTTTCCTCAGCTGAACAATCCCACATGTCACAGACATGGCAGCCTGGTGGCAAGAGATCATCACAGCTATTTTTCAGGGTTTTTTTTTCTTTTGGAGGGGAAGGATTTACCCAAGGTGGTGGCATTTTAAATTTATTAAAAGGCAGAGATGGTGCCACTTGTAATAGCAGCTGAGGAAGTGTGTGTGCCTGGAGTGAGGAATGACCTGGTACCACTCTGCTCCTGGGATTCCCCAGGATGGGATTGGGGGCACTGAGCCAAGGCAGCATCACCAGGCCAAGCAGCTGACCCCGGGTGCTTTGAGGGTCATCCAAAAAGCAATTAACCAGAGGAATTCACATCCTCATCCCTCTAGCCAAAGCAATAGAAGTCAGACTCCATTTCTGCGACAGCCTGGGAGGACCCCAGGGGAGAGATGATAGGTGTTGATAGGTGTGGATGTTTTCATATTAAAATTAATAAAATCTTGGCTGCGACTAGGTGATTCTTTTTTTTTTGTTTGTTTTTTGGGGTTTTTTTTGTAGGAAATGGTAAAGGTTAGTCATACTCAAGAAATTCACACTGGTTTCAATTACTGCAGTTTATGAATCTGCTGTCTCCCAGGCACACAAAGAAGCTGAGAAGCAGTTTTAAAGGGAGAACCTCAAGGCTCAGGGAAGTGCCCAAGGTCGCTGTATATTCAGTGATAAGTTCTCAAGAACTGCTCGTTCTCAGATACATTTTGAAGTGACGTTAATCACTGTTTTTAAATACTTGTGTAGCCTTAATTCATCTGCTACTGGCACACATAAAAGGCTGTAAAGCACCAATTTTTGAATTTTAACAGAATATTCTGCGAGTTTACAGAATGCTTTCAGGCAATTTGGCTGCATAAATGACAATCGTCGCATCTCCCTGAAGGGAGATGAAAACCAGCATTACCTACCAATGTCTGTTTTGAATAGAATAACACTTATTTACTTTTGCAACTGCTGCAGAACATGCAAACATCCACTTTGTGAGGACAAGAGCCACCTACCTCAATATTCTCTCTCTGGCAGTAGTTAAAAGCCTTTGAAGTGGAGAACTTTGTGTTCACAGGAGTTAATTTTTGTCTTATGTGAAGAGGTGGTGATGTCTCATATCAAATGTTTGTTTCCCTGTGGAAGCCTGCACTGAAAATGGCACAAGAGAAACCCAAACTCCTCGGGCAGAAACAGGGATCTTCCTGATGAAACTTTCTGCCTTTCTAAAATGTTCTAAATCTAGCAACTGAAGGAATCAGGGGTGCCTAAAAAGGCAACAGACTCAATAAAATCACTCTTGGTAACTTGGGATGGGAATAACCCCCAGATCCATGGGCTATTCACACCCATGCACAAACCTACTGTATAATATAAACATTTACTGGCTCCTTTCCCTGGAGCTCAGGTCCTTCTGGGGGGCTGGTGTTAAGCAGAGAGAAATATTTATCAATGGAACAAAATATGTGTATTTTCAGGGAGATGGTGGCAGCAGCAGTAATGAAGGGTCTCTCAGGTTTAGACACTTCTGGAGGGTATATAGAATAAGAAGAAGACCAGTCCAGGCAGAACTCACACACTCCCTTCAGCAGCTTTTCTTAAAGCTGGTAACTTGGACCAGAACACTTCAATCCATCTGGTTAAACAGATTTCTGCTGGGTCCCCGGGCTCCTAAAGATCAAATCTTATCTGTGAGAGCAAACCCCTGGGTTTTGGCAGCAGAGTCACAGCATGAGAATGGAATTCAGCTCCAGCCTGTGGGCACCTGAGCTATTTTGTCTGCGTGCAAAATGTTTGCAACCCCCCCAGAAGCCCAGACTCTTGTCACAGCTGGTTTGTTGAGGTGTGTGTTTGAATGACCTAGGAGGACTCCTGTCCATTCGTTTTTGTTTTTTAATAATCTCCATCTCCTCCAGAAATCTTCCATTCTCCAAAGACAAAAGCGAAACATTAATTTCCAGCAACAGACTTGAGAACTCACTTCACAAAATCTGATGAAAATCCACTTCTTACCTTGGCTACCCTTACAATGCCTTTATCTGTACCCTGCTTTTCTCTTATTCTGCTAAAACTACTCTTTCTCCTTGAAAAAGTCCCCCAGGATGATGGAATCAAGGCAGGACAGATTCAGCAGACTGGCCCCCAAGCAAAATTGTTCTTGCAAAATAAATTTTCCTGGTGCCAGTGGCAAAAACAAAGAGCAGCTGGTGGCATAGCAGTGTCAATGTTAACGTTCTCTATTAGGAAGAATTAAAGGTTGCATTCCAAGGCCTCTTTTTTCCCTGGCACGTCAGTATTTAAGGCAATTTGGGTGAGATTTGGGGCCATCTAAGGTGGCAGACAGTCTCTGTCTGGAGAACAGCTTGTGATTGTGGCTCTCCAGCCATAGGCAAGAACAGCTCAGTGAAGAAGCAGCAGGACACCCCAGACACATCTGGAACCCCCTGAAGCCCAAAAAATTTCCCAGGAAGAATGCTGATAAATTGCTTGCAGAGAGAAAAAAATGTCTTTACAGCCTTTGAGGTGCCAGCCTTGCACCAGATATGGAATTTATTCCAGAAGTTTTTCCAGAAACACAGGCTGACAGCACTTCTGTCTTAATTTGGAGGGTCGAGTCAAGGTCATGTGGTCTAGAAAATTTGGTACTCTAGGTTTTATAAACAATCAGGGATAAAGCAAATGTGCTTTAAGATCTACCCTGGAAGGAATGCTGTTCACTCAGTGCCTCCATTAGTTTTATTTTCTGGGTTTTCTTAGAGTTGTTTTGGTTGGGTGTTTTTTTTTTTGGGGTTTTTTTTTAATTATTATTTTTGGGGGTTTTTTGTTGGTTGATTTTGTTTAGTTGGGTTTTGTTGGTTTTTTTTTTTTAATTTTATTTTAATAATGCTCTGAATAAACATGTTTTTAGTTCAGGAGTTTGCTTGAAGTATGGCAGTGGGATGTTCTTTGGTAACACAGAAAGGCAATTTTCTTTTCATATTATTAATTGGACATACTCTTTTGCAGTCCTTTCCTTTAGAGAAAGCTTTAACTTCAATCCCCACATATCAGGTCTTCAAAAAATTGGAAACTACCTTTTCAGACAGATTGTGGCTGTATTTTGACATCTCCAACACAAAGCTCTCTTGAGCATGCAAGCATGGAGGTCAGTGGGAGCCAGAGGAAAACTTGATCTCTCCCCCTCATTTTCTTTGCCTTCATATTTACAAAACTGTTTTTTCTTCAGGGTTTTTCTGCTCCCCAGGTCCTGTACAATCACCCACACCTTTTCTTCATGGTCATTTCTTGGTGTCAGGAATAATTTTTCCTGCCCTGCAAAAATTCTGCAAGGCCACTTGCCTTGGAGATCTCTGCCAGGGTTTTGGTGTTTCTGGTTCTGCCTGTTCTCTCCTGCATGCTCGGATTTCTACAGGGTCATAAATGTCTTAAATTTCTAGTGCTCTATCCCCCTGCTAAAGGTGAATAACAGCTGTGTGCCTGTCCTTAGATAATTAAAAAAGAATAAATCTCATCTATCAAGTAACATTATACAGTTTCTTGCAAATTGTTCTTTTAGCTTCTTTACAATATGTTTATATTATATCATTATAATTGTTGTCTTTGGGAGCTTGAACTGCCTTTCTGTACCTAAACTAGTTGTGCCAGATTTCATGTTTTGTATTGAAAGATTAGTCCAGTCCACCCACCTTTTCCAACCAGTCAAACAGAACTTTTGAGGTTTTTGTGTGCAGTGAAAAGGCAAATAATTTACTCAAAGCCCACTCAGGCTAGTAGGCATTTTGAAATTTAATTAATTAGGATGAGACTGGGATATTTGAGTAGGGAGGCGCTAGGTTTGGCAGTCACCACTATCAATTTTCAAGTAACTGAGCATCAAAGCAGCACCACTCTCTAAATTCTGCCAGGCACAGCACCCAGGACAACAAGAAATGTTGTTTTTTTTTTTTTTTCTTTTTCTATCTTGTAGTCCCATTTCATAGATTTCTGTGTGGGTGGTTGCTCATCCTTCCCACAACCTGTGCCATGTCTCCCTCCCAGAGACCTCCCAGACACTGAAATTGTGATGGGGCTTAGGAACAGACACAGGAGATGAATCTACACAATCTAAATCTTCTCCAGTTCCCACCAAGAAGGTGCATGTCCTTGGTGGAAAAACTATTATTGCACGTGGGAATGAAAATGAGCCTCAAACACCAACAAGCCTCAACCTCCCCCCCCCCACTAAACTGACAGAGAAAAAATATTTTCTGGAAATATGGCAAAAATGAATTAATTCAAAAGCAGACAGGCAAACTCTTTGTACGAATTCCATGTCACTGCAGACAGCTGGTTTCCAAACTCATTCACACTTTCTGGCCACTCAAACCAAGTGATCTGACCACCACTTAAAATTCAGTCTCACACTTTTTGCTTAGGAAATATTGTAAAAGTCACAGAAATGCTAGGGTACATGCAATGACAACACTCTGAGATCTGGAAATGGGGCAGACACTCTCTGCTTCCTCTGTTCTGACTGCCCCACATTTGATGTGGTGGAGTCCCCATCCCTTTGCCCCAGCCAAGCTGACTGTGCCAGCAAGGTAAAAATTAAAACTAAAAGCATTAACAGTCCACATCCTTCAAGGATACCACTCTGTGAGAGGACAGATGCACTGCCAGACTTCCTGAGCAGGAGCTGGTGCCAGCCTGCTGCAAGGAATTACCAGCACTATAACATTTTTGTCATGAGTCCTGGTGCAAGGCATAAAACAGGACTCCTTGCCCAGCCAACCATGAGAACTCAGGCCTGTCCTCCCTCTTTTTTTTTATTATTATTTTTTGCCTTGTGCTCTGAGAATTGCACTGTCTGCACTCCCAGTGTCATTGAGAGTGACTTTAAGAAGCCACTCACTTCCATAGAGGAACAAATGATAAAACGCCCAGCACGTTTTCAAACTGAACTTCCACGTTGCCAACGCATGTCCCCGTTTGAATCGCTGCCTCTGAGAAGGTAAACACTTTAATTTTACAACAGCTCTGTTTCCATCAGACATGTGCTCCCCTCTGCAAACATACGTGAGTTTTCTTTGGATGTTGGGTGGCGCAGAGCTGGCTGCGGGCGCAGCCGGATCAAAGCCAGATGGGGATCTCTTGTGAAAGCACAACTCTTTCAGCAGCTGCTATAATTGAATTAATCTGCAACCAATGGCTAAACATGCTTTCTACTCAGATCAGTTGTTCTTCAGAGGGGGCAGGGCCGTGGGTTCAGGGTTTGGGGGGACCCCAGTCCAGCCCTTCAGGGGGAAGGTGGAGGTGCTGGGCAGGTTTAGTTTTCTGCTCCTAAACTCCCTTTTGGTGACACCACCATGGTGTTACTTTGCTGCTCAAAGGGTAACGTGGAAGTTAATGTTTTTAGAGTCAGAAGGAGCTGCAGCATTGCTGCAAAGAGGCTTTTTCAGCTCCTAGGACAGATTTCTTAGGACTTCTTCAAGAGCCCACCGCTGGAAAACACCACGCATTTCAACGAGCTGAGACCCCGTGTGACAGCTGACCAGATGTTTACACACAGGAGAACATTCTGGTGTCCATTTTTCCCCTTCCCTGATTTTCTTAAGAGCCATTTCATTGCAGTATCTGGGGCCTGAGGACGCTGGAAAAACACATGAGTCATATGATTGTTTAGTTAAAGTCTTGTTAGCTAAATTCAATGTGAAAACAAATAATAAACACTTGTAAAACTGTGGATGTTTGTAAGAAAATATTTCCAGATAAAGACAACCCTTTCAAACTTTTAAGGTAAACAGTGTCACCTCAGTATTATGCATACACTTTTGTTTTGTTTTTTTTCTTTTTCAGCTTGGCTTGGCTTGATTTACAAAACAATCAATAATAGCAAGAATACAACACATTCAAACTGTGGTCTGAAAATCTCTTTTTTGTTTAGGGTCCAAAAATGCATGACTCATTTATTTAAAAGGGAAAAAAAAATAAAGTTCTTTGCTGGTTTGCAGCAATGATAACAGAGAGTTACACAGTCATCCTTGGTCAGACCAAGATGTGAGAAAGGTGACAGAAATTAGTATTTCTTCAAAGGTCCAGACTCTCTCTACCTGCAGTTGCAGATACTGACAAGAAAGACTGTAGTTCTGCACTTTGAAATAAATAAGTGAACAGCAGCAACACTGGAAAGAAATAGGAAAAGGATTTACTGGGCTCAAGAGGAAAGGATAATAATTTGAAAACTGACTGCAAACTGACAGTGCCGCAGAAATACTCCTGTGAGGGAATGGCTGTTTGTGACACTGAACTGTAAATGTGCCAGCAGTGGAGAAAAGCTTCTCTAGAGGTAGATCACACCTCTGATAAGGTGAAAACTGTCCAGAAAAGAGTTTAGATAAGGATTTGAAAAGGAAAGCATCAGAACATTGGCTGTGACTCAGCATCGGGAATTATCACTAGGGACAGAGAAGGAAGAGACTGGATTCAAGGAGGCAAAGAATTTTTAAATAATAATTTATTTAGCTGTGCTAAACCTCAGAACTTTGCCTCAGAGCATCACCAGAGGAGCCCAGGGGAGGGGATCAGCAATGTGGCACCAGAGTTAGAGGGTGCTTGGCCTCCAGAAGTGCAGAAACAGAGGATGATGGAATTTTTTTTGGCAACGGGGCTGGCCTGGAGCATCAAAGAGCTGGAGTGTCCAGGGCGTTTCACCATCACCTTGGCAATCTCTGCTCCCTCCCCCAGGCTCTGGCAGCACCCTCAGGCAGACTGCCCGTGCTCCTGGTCCCTGGGATGGGAGGAGGTGGCTCAGAATGGGACAAGGCAAGGGTTTGTGCCTGGAGTCAGAGAGGAAAACACGTGTGCAGAAGAGAGCTTGCCTTGGTTAGTCTGGCAAAACACACCCCAGTGAGGAGAAACTGCTCTCTATAAACACATCAGAGAGCAAATGCCAGAGAGGCTAAAGGATATTTCAGCTAAGGCTTGGGAGCAGAGGTAGTGGGGCCATAAATAAGCTTAAGCTGGAAATGACATAATTTTAAGCTGTAGAAAAGCTTCACAGCCTTCATAAAGACATTTTTCGGGTGGAGGAAAGAAGCACAGCTGGTTTTAAATCAGAGCTTGCTTGCTCTATGAGGAACTGTCTCGGATGAAGGGGAGTGTGGATAGGAGAGGAGTAGGTTATGACACAGGGGTTTCCTTCTGCTTGTTCTTGTACACCTGATTTTTGGCAAAAAACCTCGATATAAGTAGGTCAATCGATTCCTATTTCAGGCAGATTATTTTTTTCCTTCCCCCCTCACGACAGCTCCAAGCTCTCCTGATGCTCTTAATGACACAATCCAGCCCATCCAGGTGGAGCTTCCCATTGATCCAAACCTGCTCCCAGTAACTCTCAGCACTGCCAGCACAGCACCTTCCTCATCACTGGGCTTCTCTCACGGAGCCTGACTCCACTGATTTCCTAAGTGGGCTCTTTGCTCTAAGCAGCACTGCTGTTCCCCCTGATAAGGATCATTAAATACCCTCAAATTAAATGGAGGCACTTGTGGATGGCTTGGCTGCTGAAATGCTTGGAGCATGCAGGAGGTTTCTGCAGCCTGCCTGCTGCATGTGCAAAATGTGAATTTTCTGCAAGGTGTGGCAGAAAGACAGGAGAATGGCAGTTCTGTTCCCACTCTGGACCTCTAAGAGTGACTCAGGGCATTAAGTCCTGAAAATAAAGATATTTATATGCTTGTAAACCAAAGCTGTAACATGAACAAAATTGTAGGAACTCCCCCAAACAAACCACCCTGGTTTGACATCCTCTTATTGGAAAACCACCCTGGTCTGAGCAAATCTGAGAAAATGCAAAGCAGAGGATTGACCAGGCAATTTGCAACTGGTTGGTAAAATCATGGATGCAGAACACATCATGGCAAATAAAAACCCTCTTAGGCTGTGCAAGCATAAAGGCTTGCAGAGCAGGCAGTTTAGAGCACCTTGCACAATTACAGGAGGGCATCATATTTTAAGTTCAGAGGTATTCAGATGTAGGAAGGTGTGACTCTTGAGTTTCCTGTGCCTAGGAAACCCACTCTTAAGCAGAAGAGTGACACATATTTGGGAAAAATAATGCATGGAATTCTAAAAACAGGAGAGAATTGAGTTTAGTATACACAGAGTTTGAGAGAACCAAAGTCCAAGGATGGAGTTCAGTTTGTAGAGTTGTGACAGGAAACAGAAGACATTTTAAGAAAACATTGCTGTAATTGGTAAATGAACTGGCTTGAGACTTATTTTTGTCTGCCAGCAATATCTGCTGGCTTGTGGTCAGTCCTGAAGATAAAGTAAACCTGTCCAGATTTCAGAAAAAAAAAAAAAAACAAACCCAAAGCAAGCCAAACCAAAACATTACCACAACAGCAGGTTTTCTTGACAATCCCTGAACTGGGAAACTCAATTAACAAGGAAATTGTATTGATTTGGTTTAAGCCAGGCGAGGCCATGTGCTTGCTTACTCAACAACGTTACCCACATTAGCAGGCTGAAAATGAGCGGTGTTTCAAAGATTAAATTAATGGCAAATGGATAGGATTCACTTACTTTTTTTGCAAGTTTCTCCAAACTTAGCTAATTACAGGGATCAGCAGTTCTTACAGTCATCCAGAATAAACACCAGGCTTTTGTCTGGGCTTTCATGTCCTCAGGACTATGCAGGCTGTTTTTCAGCTTCACAGACTTTTTTTTTTTTTTTTAAATATATATTCCTCCCTTAAGCAATTACAGGTGATCACTGGACACAGGGCCAGGATGAATTTTGCCTTGATGCATTCTAGCCATTCTCTATTTTTTTTTTCAGTCACTAAAGCTTCACTGAGCTTTTACACCAAATACCTGCCCCAGAGACAACAGGAAAATTTCCATAATGAGCTCCACTCGCTGCAAATAGAGCTGCTAAAAGTGCTGAAGAACAGAAAAGCAGTAGAAAAAAATGGATCTCCAAAACTGCCTGAAAGGAGAATCCCTGCCCTAAAGTGTTGCATTTGGAAATAAAAAAAGCTTGGTTTTCTCCTTTGGTGTGCTGCTGGCTGTAGCCTCCATTGCCCCAAAGGAAAGAGGAGGATCTGCTGAGGATTTCCATGAAAAGCTGGTATTTCTGCTCAGTTCTTCCCAGATGCTCCACAGGCAGTACTGTGGAAAACTTGTTTTTCACAAATTATTTTTTTTAAACCTTTTTCTCCACACCCCACACAGCATCACCTACCTCAGGTATTTTCCAGACCACGAGGGATCTGTGCATCTTCAAAGCTTTTCATTCCCTTACTGCTTTTAGAAGCTAAGCTTCTGATTTTCTACCAGGACCATAAATCACCAAATAAATTAACTGAGATACTGACTCCTGCTTTGTCCAGCTTTTATCTCAGTGACACATATAAATTCCCCAAGCTACAAAAAGTGCAGAGCACATGGGGCATGGGACCCTGTTCTAGGATCTCTCACTTACCAGGAGCTTAAATCTTGTAGGGTCAGCTCAGTTTTGTTCCTCCCTCAAAGGCCAAAGGCACTAAGACTCCCTTACATCCAAATTTCAGGTTTTGCACCCTCAATGCTGTTCTCCAGGGTTTTTAAAGAGTCAAGGAGCAGGGATTAAAAAAAGAAAAAAAAAAAAAATCCCCAAATAATCAAACCTCCATAAAACAACCCCAGCACAGCTCCACCTCCCAGCCTGGGGGCTGCCTAACATAACTGGGAGCTGTGCTAATCCCTAATTAAGTTTAATCTAGGCTGGAGAGGGCTTGTTGATTTAGCTAGATAGGTAAGGAGATGCTGGCAGGTTAGTCCTGGCGTAGGCAGAGCTGTGAGAGGGGAAAAAAAGCCCCCAAGAGCATAATTGGTAGCAGCTGGTGAGCAAAATTAATGCTCATTGCAGAAAACATGAGTTTATTTGTACATTACACGTGTGTGGTTGGCCATCCCAGCTTTGGCTGCTGATAACACCCTGACAAACCAAGATATGTTTTTGACTGATGTGACTGCACCAGTGAAAGCTTGTGGTTAGAACAACCAGTGCTCAGGAATTTGTTCTTCCCCTCTCTAGAGAGGCCTGCTGGTGCAAACCAGGGAAATTACCAGACATGAAATCTGCAATAAAATAATTTCCCTCTGTTTTTCACTCTTGAGGCATCAATATGTATTATTATCTGCCCTGAGGAAAGAATGACTACTCATGCAGCTACTGTGGGACCCAGGAAGAAAGTGAGTTTTTTTATTTATAAACTATTCACCTCCTGTTCTCTGGGGCTGGAATCTCACAGGATGGGCTTGAGCAGACCCCAGATGCAATCTCCCTGTCCAAACTGGTGTGATGGCTAATCTGTTCCTAAAATGGGTTATTCATGTAGAACAGCATTTCAACATTCTCACAGGAACTGCACATCCAAGGAGAGAAATCTTCTCATTTTAGGGGCCATAGCTGCTAATACAGCAAAAAGTAGTAAAGAAAATGTCACTGACATAACAGAAGATTAGAAAATATGATTCCATTAGCTGATACATGAGGTCAGTCACAGGAAATTTTCATGTCTTTTGGTCAATTTGAGGAGTGGATGCTAATTAAAAAGCAGTTTCCTACCATCAAAACGAAATAATCTGAGAAGCATAAATATAATTGATGAGCTTCTTAATAATCTACTCTCACTGGAAAGGGTGTAGACAACAGAAATCTTTTCCCCAAAACACCAGGTCATTGCTGTAATTAGATCTGACACACAGACATAAGAACATTTGTATAAACCCTGCTTTCAATGAAGATAAATTTCTCACCTCCAACATGCCACTAAAAGATGACACCACACAGAATTAATGCCTTTGAACCCCGCTCTTTTAATCTCAAATTTATAGACACATCTCTTGAGATGCAGCCAGGGGTCTGTTTTGTGTAAATGCAGGGTAAGGACCATTCCCCCCCCCTGCTTCCAGGCTGACTTGGGGTGTTTGGCTTTGATCCTTGCTGGTGTCAGGGTGGAACAATCCCTGCCCTCAGATACCACAGGTATTTCACTCTCAGGGAGTCACAGAGTCTCAGATGTGCTGCAGGGAAAATCAATTAAAGAAATGGGATACCTCCTCTGCCATGGACAGGGGACAGCAATTGTGGCAACAAAACAAGGGGTTTTTCTGGTTTTTTTGGGTTTTTTTTTTTTTGTGGTTTTTTGGGGTTTTTTTTGGTTTTTTTTTTTTTACTCCAAGAATGTGGGTGAAGTTCTGGTACCCCCTCCAGATCTTGTGGGTGGAGAAGAAAATTTTTGAGGATCTGACTGGGATCTCAATTCTTATTATGGAGTGAAAGCAAAAGGGGGAAGCCCAAATCAGAGGAGGGACTGTGGCTGTGCCCCTTCCCTCACAGTTACAGTCTGACCTCTGTGTCAAAGGCTCTGAAGCCACATGATATTTAAAACCTCAGAATTTCCCTTCATTATTACTATAAAAGGAATGGCACATATATTTTACAGAGGATTTCACATTGGTGATAAGAAAAGACAAAATAAAATAAAATAAAGCACTTTAGATGCTAGTCTCTCACTCCAAACACCTCTGCTTAAATGCCTCAAATTAGATTTTGTTGGAAAGAAAAGGTACTGGCACACTCATAACCTGACATACTTTCCATTATAAACTCATTTCTACTATAAACTCTGAACATAAAAGCTATAAATAGCACCTCCACTACAACTCAGATTTTCCTTACACACTCTGAATTAAGAAACAATATTTGGACTTCAGCTGATTTCTTTCTTTATAATTCTTTATACATAAATTCTAGCATTTATTTAATAATTTTTTCCTCCTTAAAATAAAATTTAGTAAGAAACTACGTTCTGTCTTGTTCTTCTGGGGATAAGGGTTGAGTTTGCAGCTCAGGGAGGGACACAGAACAAGTAGCAAATCCCAGGAAGAAAAATCATCCAGGACTATGGCCCAGGATCCAACCTCTCTGTTCTCACTTCGAACTTCTGCAGCTGTTGAACAGCTATACTTCCTCAGTTAATTTTAATTTTAACCAAAATGATTTTTTTTAGCTCACCTTTTCTCAGGTTTCCTTCACTTCATGAGAAGTTTTAAGGATTTTGCACTGTCCTCTCACCTGTGTGTTCCCCCCCTTTCTAAAAGACAGCTGGAAAAGAATCTCAAAAATTCTCCTTTCTTGTGCTTGCATGTTAAGGGTATAAGAGCCCAAAATCTAATAACCTAGCACACATTAAATATCTAGAAATGGTTCCTCTAGATGTCCTAAAACACCTGGGATAGTCCTGAAACATGAAAAAAACCCAATGAAAACCTGGAAAAAATACTAAAAAAAAAAAAA
>VXBS01000470.1:37667-49831 GCA_013400255.1 Sitta europaea | reverse complement strand
AAAAAAAACAAACCAAAAATAATCCAACAAAAACCCCCAAATTAATGAAAATATTTCTGAAGCATGCAAAGACATTTGAGACCTCTGGATTTTAATATTTTACAAGGATAAAGCTGTGGAGACCCAGTTTTACTTTTGATGGTCATCAGGAAAAAAAAAAAAAAGAGCAGTGACTTAATTTTGTAGCACTGGCAAAACTGCCCAGTGGGTGCTGTCACAGATAAATACTGTTTGGTTTTCAGCAGGCAAAAAAGAAAGGTTAAGCAGCACTGTCTGTGGTTCTTGGTCACTGAGGCAAAGATGTTAATTTCACAAGAGACAACCACAGCTGCAAATCCAAGAAACATTTTCAGCAGCTGCAAGGTGGATGGGGGGAAATATCTTGAAAATATTTTCTGGCCAAGTGTTCCTTGCTGGTCTGTTCCTTCTGCAACATCTCAGAGCAGTGAACAGAAGAATCATGGCACAGAAAATTGAGTCTGCAAATGTGTATTTGGGATTCTCTGCCTCGTGGACACCTACTGGAAAAAATTCACCAGATTTATCTTCGAATAGAAACTGCTAAAGTGTTCCAGAACGCCAGTTTGATTAAAAGAAATAAATATACACATATGATTATAACTTCACATCCACTTAAATTACTTGATTTGATGGCTGTTTGCCATCTCTCTTTTGGCATTTGTGATGTAGGGGTGAAAAGCCATTTGCAAGGATGACATCTTATGTTCATGGTTCTACGAAATGATGAGCTGTGTCAAGGCTGCTGGAGGGAATTGCAGCATTCTGCCACCTCTCAGAGAGTCCCACAGCTCCTGCTTGTTTCAAATCCTGAAAACATAATGTCAGAAGTGTAGCAATTGCTGTTTAAATACAGCACAGTTAATGCCTTCATGGGGAATATCTTCTCCTAGTTTTATTTCCAAGTTGGCTTTCCTGGAACCCCAAGGTGAGAAACGTCCCCTCCCACGTGCTAAAATCTGGAAAACATCAAGCCTCAAAATATCCAAAATCTGTGGCATCATCTCATGCAGTAAATAAAGGTGAACTTTGTGGCATCTTTCATAAAGCACATACCCACAGAAAAATCATCAGAGCAAGGGGCCAGCAGGTGAAATAATTTTACCTACTTTGAATAAAAGTGCATAAAATCCTTCCAATGATGTCTGTGAGTCTATAAATCAGTAATTTCAGAGGCTATCCATACATTAACAGGAAAATGAAGTCAGAAAAATCAAAAGAAATATTATTGTCCTCCAAGTCAATGAGTCAGAAGACATTAACACACACAACCCTCACTGCAATTACTCAAGATTTTTCAGGCTGCTGTATTAACCTTTAGAAAAGTAAATAGTGGAAAGCTGCACGACAAATTTCAACAAAGCTTGAGCCAGAACTGCCTTTTTTGTCTTTTACAGAAAGAGCAATAACCTCATTGCTCAAGGCATTTTGACCAGATTTTTATTTTCCTTTTACTCACATTTATGTCTTGGTAAAATAAGTGCACAGCATTCACATACAATTTGTCTGAAGCAAAGTGAATAAGGGGAGTTTTCTTGCTTTCAAAAAGATACACTGACTTCCATAGAAAATTTCTATTATTATATGTATTTTTTTATTTTTAATTTTGATCACTAAAATGTGTCACTTATAACCAANATTTGTTGTTTTTTTTTTCCTAGAAGCAAGTTGGAAGTTCCTGGGGCAGATAATTACTATTTTTTTCCCCCCCTAGATGATTCCCAGTACTCTCAGGTGGTCTAAATCCTTTTATTTCACTCCCATTTGCTGTGGTGTGTAACACTCATACACCTCTCCTATATTTGGAATAATGACTATTTGAAGAAGCACAGGAGATGGTAGCCCAAACCAGTATGAGTGCTGAGAACTCTTGCAGCTTCTAAAGGAATTGTTGCTTTGGGATAAGTGATTCAATGTCCCACCAGATCTCACAAACCCTCATGGAACCACAAGTTTGTGTAAAAAAAAAAAGGTGAGTTTTCATTAAAAAAAAAGTGATGTGGTGCCAGCTGGGCAGAGATTGATACAGAGACGTACTTTCCATGCAGCTCCTCTGGATTCCCTCTTTATCACCCCTCCCAAAGCCATTGGGGATGGCCAGGATCAGAGTTCCATGAAAACCCTCCTGGGACAGTGTCAGAGGAAAAATAAACACGACCCTGAGGTGAAATCATAATTGTCCTTGCTGGGCCGAGCTGGGTGCACAGACACATTTTACAGGTGACTCTGCACCCAGCAGGTAAACTGCTGAGGCTGCCTGCATGAACACCTGCACCTCGCACCACCCCCGTGGGCACAGGGAGTTTTACCATCTCGTTTTGGCAGGGGGAGGAATGAAGGGCTCAGAGCCTCCAGATTATTCAAAGTGACAGAGGGATTTAGGTCTGGGCACTGGAACAATGCTCCAGCAGCAACAGGAAAATATCCTAACTGCTCAGCAATTCTCCCCTCCTATTAAAACCAATACAGAATTGAAAGGTAACAATTAATATTAGTTTTCAGGCACCTGAATCTCAGATTTATAACTGTGCTACTCTTTCTGCTGGCACAGCAAGTTGTCTCCTTGGAGCAGTGAGGAGCTAGGATGGCAGTGATGACTCCCTGGAATTCCTGTGTGGGGTCTCCATTATGCATTGGGATGTTATTTTCCTGAATGGCAGCATGATGCAAGCAGCAAAGTGCTGGGATTCAGCTTTCCAAGAAAGTTCCTGACTTGCAATCACCCCAGAATTCCTTCACTAACTGCGTTAGAGGGATGCACCACTTATTCATGGTGGTCTGTTCTGTGCCTGTGGACCAGTGGCTGTCCTCTGCTGTGATTTTATTTTATTTTATTTTATTTTATTTTATTTTATTTTATTTTATTTTATTTTATTATTTTACTTTTATTTATTTTACTTTATTTTATATTTCATTTTATTTTATTTTATTTTATTTTATTTTATTTTATTTTATTTTATTTTATTTTATTTTATTTTATTTCATTCCAGAAGAGGGGAAGCAAAGGTCAGCATCACATCTGCTGTCCCATCCCTCACTGTCCGAGCAGAGCGCTCCGTGCATTACACCCGAGGCGGCTTTGGGATGAGATACAGCTCTCCTAAAGGCTCTCCCAGCCCTGGATCAAGCACCCAGAGCTTCCCGAGTCAGTCTGGAGGGGCTGCTCAGCTTGGTGTGGGGAATTGCACTAAAGGTCAAAGCCAGGGGCAATTAAGGGCTGGGGGATGGAAAAACCTGTGAAAGAGCCTCGTGTTTTCTGTGCCAGGTCCTGCTTTTCTCCCTCCTCTCCATCCAGGTAAGCACAGTCCTAAGGAGACTTTTGAACATTTTGCAGCACAGAAGAGCTGAGCTTCCTCCTCAGGCCCCTCTGTTCTCCTTGGAGGAAAAAGCAACATCATAATTTTGAAACATTTTGCTTTTTTCTCCCTCTCTGCACTATTTCTGCCCTTCTTCCTTCTCCATTGAAAGGCTCTAGAAAATACTGCTGAACTGGAGCTTTGGCTCCCTTATCTTCTCCTCTTTTTTTTCTTTATTCTCAACCCAGTTCACTCCTGGAGTTCATGTATTTGGGCTTTCCATTGCAAGCACAAAGGCCAAAAGACTTTTCCTGCTGGGAGTCAAGGCTCTTATCTGATATTATGGCTCCAAAACTGATGACCTAATAAAACAAACCCACAAAATGTTATGAGAATTTTTTTGGTTTGTTCTGTTTCAATGATTTTTAGGCCATCTGCCATATTTAAGCTGATGTGGCAGAGGAACATGAATTAAGTTTTCCTTGAAGTAAATACACTTGTATTTCCTGTGTGCTCTGTTGCCCTTACTAAAGCCTGGGAAGAGCTTAGGTACTTGCAGAGAATCAGAATTGCCTTTTCCATGACAATATGCATCCTGAAAACATGAGAACAAGAAGTTACAGCTATTGACTAGAAGAGTTTTTGACTTGTCCTTTTGCTGGTTTTAATTTGCACATTTTAACAGAAGTTACAAACATTTAGCTGCAAAAGGAGAGGAGTGTTCTTCTTATGGTTTTCCTCCAGGTAACAAATTTCCCTCTATAAATTTCCCTGGGAATGGGATTGTGACTCCATGGGCAAAAGAACCATTCCTCATAGATGGCACAAAGAGAAAGCCAAAATATATTGAACCAAGATCCTGCATTTCTAATGACTTTGGATCACAGTTTAGGGAATATTCAAGCCTGATAAAATAATAATAATTAAAAAAAACAAGTAAAATTGGCTGTTTGGTGTCAAATGAACTCAAAGATGGTGTGGCTTCACATTAGAGACCTCCACCTCCTTCTCTTTAGATATTTTTCAGGGTGAGCTCTTGCCCTCCACCATGTGGTCACCATTTTTACATTTACATTTTTTTTTTAAATTTCACATGATAAACTCAATATAAACTGGAAAGTGGCTACTAACATATATATATATGTATATATATATATATATTAAAAATGTGTGTATGTGTATATATATAATGTGTGTGTGTATATATATTTAACCATAAAACTTGTCAATCATCATCCTATGGCAGTTTCTGAGGTAATAATAATAACGAGTTGATGAATATCACTGTGTGTGGAAGGAGGGTTGTTGTCTGACATGATTATTTTCACACTGCAAGTCACAGGAATAAATAAAGATTTGCTGAAAGCTGTGATCAGCTGGAAATAAAGCCACATTTCCCCAGTACAAAGTCAGGAGAAGGCTGAAGTCCAAACAAAGAAATTGCAATAATTCAGTAATGATGCAGAAATCAACCAACATTTCTCAGATAAAATAAAAAAAATCTCTGTCAATAATTGGATGCAGTGAAAATAAGTCACACTTAAAATATGCCTTGACAGAATCTGTGTCTCCTGGTCTGGAAATAAATGTCTCTGCTTTCTCTTCACACTTAGAGAATTTTCCCTAAGTGTGGAAGTTGAACTTTTTATAGGCAACCATTATTCCTTGGGAAAGTCCTGTGTTAGGGGCGTTATCTCATAATTCTCTACATAATTTGCTGCTTGATAGGTCTTGAAAAACAGCAAATCTGAAGTTTCTATCCACTTGTTATGCACAGTGGATCACTCAGCACAGTAATGTTCACAAGTGAGAATGCCTCTTCTGTCTCAGATTTGCAGAATGTGAGGGAAAATAAATAATTTTCAAGTTTTGAGCACCCAAATGAATTTCGAAATCATATTGGGATGTACTGTTCCTGCAGAGATCTTGTATTTGAACTACTTTGTTCAAGAACAGAGTATGATTTGGGCCACAAAGTGTGAACTGTCATCTGCCTCTTTGGATTTTGTTAAATATTTTCCTGCTTTTTTAGATGCCAAAGTGTCTTTGTAGGTTGTTCTGTTGGGGGTCTCAGTTTACCACATTCTGTTTTGTGAAAACATTATGTTCCAATTTTTTGTTTTTATTTTTCCAGTCAGGTAAAACTATTTAAACTTCAAAGGAAAAGTAATTCAGTCTCTTCCTACTTTGAAATTTCTAAAAAAATTATTTGCCTGTTTCCTATTCCCTTATCCAAGTCACTAGTGAGAGCCTTGAAGAGAACCAATGCAAAAACCTGGCAAAACCCCATTTGAAGCATGATTCTATTGTCACTGTGAGCTATTTATTTCCTATCCAGCTTTGAAAACGTGTCACACTAGTTTTCCCAAGGAAAAAATCTCCCCAGCTTGTTTATGAAGATGTTAAACTTGCCACTGCTATTCTGCCATCCTGCTGGGTTTGAAAGTTTTTCCTCTTGCCTGGCTTGATCGGAGCAGAACTTACATTAAAATGCAGATGGAACTAGCTATGGAGGTTGATTTGGGAGAAGAAAAAATAAATTAATATCTGCATGCTTCTCTTATCCTGATCTTGGGGGAAAAGAGATGAAATGCCTGGGAACTGGGAGCAGCAAACCCATTTATTGGCTACGTTTACTGCATCAACAGCTGAATTACTGTTCTGTCTATCTGCTTTCTCAGCTGGGCAAAATCTAGAAAATCTGGAAAATTTGGGATATCAACAACTTTTCTGTTTTTCCCTGTTTCTTGGCTCTCAGAGATGGCCACGAGGTCCCCACAGCACAACAAAATGACCCTGAATGATAAATGTGCCCAGGCACCAGAAAACACACAGTCACTGCATTTACACAGCTCTGAGAATGGTTTAGCTTGGAGGAGAGCTCTAAGATCATCAAGTTTATTTACAGTGCAATAAATGAGTTCTAATGAAACCCATCAAAGGATAAATACAGCAACAACTGGAAAAACACAACCCAACCCAAAAGATCTGCCTGCTTGCTTGACTTGATGATAAAAGTTGAATCATGTTATTTGCACACATTTTAGATCAGTATAACCAAAGCTATTACAAAAACAAGTACAGAGACTCAGCAAAACCTGACATTTTGCTCCAGATACTTGAAAATCCAGAAGCATCGTTTTTCTGAAAATAATGGTGCATAAATCCTTCAGGTTAAGCATGAAATTAAAATCCCAGACCTTCCCTGCTGTGTGCACAGCACCTTGGGTGTTAAAAAAGCTGAGCAAATCACCTCAGGCCATAAGCAGCATGATCACAAAGTGGTGACACCATCATGGTCTGGGAGTTGCCCTGCGTTTACACCACTGAAAATTCAGTAGGAGAACCACCACACATCCTGTAACATTAATTTTATGTGATATGGTTCTTATAAAACTTTTGATTGGGCCCAGCACTCCAGTGTTTTCACATTTTTCAGTGTGCTTTTCCTATTTCTAGGCAGTATTGCTTTTATGTGGCTCAGGGGTGTTTTTTTTTTTTCCCTGAAAATATGTTTATTTTCAGGAAAAACACCCAACCAGAAATTAATTAAATACATTAATATATTAGAGTGTAGCATGTTAATGAGTAGATGGGTAGCTAGTTTCAATTGGAGAGCTTATTTTAGCAATGAAAATTCTTTTTCCTACATTATTCATGTACTTCTTCCATAGGTGCAGGCCTTGATTCCTCTACTCTTTGCAAATGTGCAGAATTGTGCTTAATGCTTTATTGACATCACCCTATAGGTTCTTATATGTATAAAACTGAGCAGATTTACAGCTTTGGAGCTTTATGAGCTGCTTCCTGCTCAGCCATGTGTGATGCTGTGTATGCAAATAGATTAACAGTTTTGTTCACTGAGGCCAGTTTGAGTTTCTGTTGATTTCACCGTGAGTAAAGTTGATTATCTGTGGTTCCTCTGGACCAGAATCTCCCAGAGCAGAGGGTGCACACAGGCTGCAACTTCTCCCTGTGTGCAGGCAGCACTGCAGGAAAGGGATCATGAACATAAAAAGGTGTTAATCATGGTAGATTTAGGCAGATTCCTCATGGCACAGCTCACTAACACCTGCTGACACAACTCAGGTACCACGACACCAGCAGTGCAAATTACCATGTGGCATGCAAATCCTCCTTAGATATAGCCAGAGCAACACTGATCAAACCCAAATTTGATTTATTTCTAATGGCATTTTGATTTATTTTTAATTTCATGGCAGTAGAGCTGGAACTAGACCACCTTTAAGTCCCCTTTCCAACCCAAATCATTCCACGCTTCCTAACTTCTCCTTCTTTTTACACTGGAGCAGTTAGAAGCTTTTTGTTTCTTACCACTTCACATTTCTGCCAAGCCCATTTCCATTCTAACCTGTCTCCATATTTTTCCTCGTAGGCTGCATGTGCTTAAGGCAATTAGAAGACATTATTAATGGAAAGATGTCTCAAGATAATGGTCTCCTGCAGTAAGGAAAATGCCAAGATGACAATTTGTGGAGCAGGACACATATATCCAGGGACATTCTCCTGTCCCATGAATTTTTTTCCCTGCTTTGCCAAGCTATTAATGATGCAGATTTTGCCCTGGTGTGCCCTGCTCCAGGAAGTGGCAGTGACTCTGTGTGCCAGTGGAAAACTTGGTCCCAGGAGAGGTTCAGTGGCCTTGCAAGGACTCTCATTAACAAGGTTTGTGTTTCTTTCCCTGGTGATTCACAGGCTGGGCAGAGCTGAAAGGAAAAGGCAAGCCACCTATGGAGCACAGGCCTGAGTCAATTTGCTGCCGTGATGTTTTGCCTTCCTAGTCTTTAGTTCGTAAAGAATTAATTTCATGGGAAAACATGAAATGGAAAAGCAGGCTTTAGCATTAAGTCATGATTTTGTTAACAACCTCCTGTGGCAAAATTTCAAGTAAGTCTTGGGAAAAGGTTCCAGGGGAGCCAGTGAAGGCTATTGCTGTGTGACTTCTTCATGTGTGCTTTAAATGGATTTTTTCAGAGCTATTTATCATGTTCAGGACACCCATCCTGTTGTCCTAATCTAAAAAAAAAAAAGCGTTTTCAAATCTGACAGAATGAGAAGGACACAGGAATTGTCTGTTCTGCTGAGTGTGACGTCGCCATTTGATTTCCTGCTCAGGGATGAAAACCAGGAGGAAGTTAAGCACAGGGAGCTTGACTTTGCCATGTATTTTAATAATTCCTTGCTCCAATAGCCACTGTGGCACTTATTTTAAAAAATGCAGGATCAGAAACATGCATTCATCAGCTCATTTGGGTGGCTGAAGTGGAAGCTGTGTTGATGGTGACATTTTAAAAAAAAATTAGGAAGGAGAAACTTGTGAGCTGGCCACATACCTTAAATCCCACCACAAAATATGTCCAGATACATGTTTGCCTGCTTAAAACTTTGTCATGGATGGGGATCATTTTTAGAACTGACAGCACCTGACTATGTACCACTGGATAAACAATCCTTATAATTGCTAAATAAACAATTTTCCTTTCCCCAAGAAAAAAAGGCAATTACAGCTGTGAGTGTGTCTGATGTCTGAGGGAGGTAGAGATAAACAGCAGGTGAAAAAAATTTTTTAAAAAAAGGTTTATGGCCTTTTACCAGCTATTAGAAATAATATATTTCCTTCATTTGTGCTTATCATTGACACAATATTCAGGACAAAACACCAAGTGGGTTGAGAAAAGCATATCCTATGTTATAAAAGAGTTTTGGGAGGGGCTTTGAAGCCCTTGCTGCTGGACACAGCTTCTCCTGGCACAATACTTGCACAGAAATTTCCTCACTTGTACACTAACAGCTCAGCCCATCAAACCGAGTGTTCAGTTGGGGCTGTTTGTGACTGAGTGGTTTGAAAAGTCTCTGCAAATAGCTGTCAGTGGCAAATTATAAATAAAAGACAAACTGACTTTTATTATATCTAATGGGCACTCAAAACACAGAGATAACCTCCCCTACAAATGTAATTTAAAATTGACTCCAAACAAACAACTGATTTTGGTTTTTTAATGGTAAACGTGAATAAATGTAACCACTTACAGCTGAACTGCACCTGAATTAGTTACAGATGTTGTGAAAATAAGAAAATTCTGCCAAAAGACTCGGCAATATCCACTAGGTGGCATCCAGTGACCGTGTTTGGGTCTCCTTATCTCCACAAAACCTCTCATTCATACGGCAGATAAAGACCTGCATTATTAATTTATACCGCTGCATCCACTCTACACCTAATATTTGTTTAGCCAGCTGCTTCCTCTAATCCTCCTTAAACACCATTGATTGAAATCCTAAGTATATTCAGAGGGTTTTTTTTATTTTATTTTGCTTTTTTTTATTTTTTTTTTTACCCCAAAGAACATTTTGTTACCTACAAGTTACAAGCTGCCTTTTCAAGAGCAGCACTGTGAGCTACAGTTCCTACCAGCGGAGACAGAATGTCTAATACTTCCTCAAGAGCAACAGAAGAAGCTTGTCATATGAAAATAACTTTTTTTTTCTTTTCCTCCCCACAAAATTTTTCATTTCCATAGGGTTTGAGCAAAGAAATGCACTGTCAGGTTCACAATGAAGCAGAAATGCTAAATATTTCAACTTCTAGGAATAGTTTAAGCACTGCTTCAGTGAAAAAGCAAATGAAAAGCAGAGAACATTAATTCCAGTTTTCACACCTTAATCCTCGCAGTGAATTGGAAAACTTTTAATATATTTAAATGTAAGCAACTGCAAAGTCTGTCTCCACTTGAGGATCTCAAAACAGCTTTTAAAGTGTGGTCCATATTGATTCCAGATTTTTTACCCAGGGGCAAGAAGGTTAAGCGACCTCATTAAGTATTGATAACAGCTCTTTTGGCTTTGTGACCAGCAGTGGACAAAAATATTCCTTTTAGTCACACATCAGCGTTAAAAATCATAAATATTGGGGACCTACAGTGGGAAAAAACCTCTTCTTACCAATTTTACAAACTGTAATGCAACAGAAACCCTCCATGCCTTTCCTGAAACATTTTGTCCCCCTGCCCCAAGCCTTTGTACTCCTCTAGAGTTTTGTTTGGTTGGATTTTTAGGGTTTCAGTTTTTCTTTTTCTTGGGTTGTTTTAACCAGGCTCAGTGGCACTGTGAGGAAACTGAACCCTCTGGGTTTGTGATGAGAGGATGCTCTGCTGTGGATTGTGCCCTCTGACAGGGACGTGGCTGTGGGCAACACTTCTCCTGATGTGCTTTTTCCCTCTTTCCTATTGGAATCTGCTTACACATTCAGGAAAACTGTCCTTCAGGCAAAATTTCAGTGAAGACTGGCAGCATCTTCATTATTACATTTACTGCTTTGGGACGGTGTAACTTGAAAAAACTCCTCTCTAAATCTTTCCCACCCCCCTTCTTCACTTTAACTGTGGTGTTGGAAAGCATCACAAACTGCTCTTATTTGTGTTGTTCCCTCCTTCTCTCTCCCTTCTTCCCTCTCCCCTTGGCACTGGGTAGGTGTGTGAGGGTTGGGGTCTCAGGTGATGCACTCAGGATGACTTTGCTCAGTTGTGCTTTACAGAACTGTGCTTTTTGTGGTCCCAGCACACCCAAAACCCCAGTAGAGCTGCCTGTGTGTGGCATGAGAGCTTTGCCTCCTGCGTGCCACACCTTGGGCTGCAGATCCCTGGTCCCTTCCTTGCATGAGCCAGGGAAAATCCTGCTGATTGTGATCTGTGCTTCCCCACCTGATGAAAATGACCTGTCTGCAGAAGCTGTATTTTTACTGAGAGGGGCTCTAACCTCATCACTTCATCTGTGCTTCCAACCACCACACCACACACATTCCTGGCAGAACGACAGGGCTCTCTCCAGGTTCCTTCTCCCCACACTTGGGCAGTCTTGATGGACATAAATACAAATTTATTGCTGTTAACCACCTACACGATTCTCTTGAGCACCCTGCCAGGCCCCCAGAGCCTCCTGAGGGTGTTGTATCAATGACATGACAGCAGGCACCAACATATATGGCAGCACTTTCTGCCCCAAAAGACCCCAGCAGCAATTAAACCCTCACTAATTATACACAAACAGCAATAAACCTCCTTAATTCAAACACACAAAAGCTTTCCAGCCCTTGCTATACCACACAAGGAGTTTTGCCATGAAAAAAACGTTTTGAATGGCACCTTTCTACCCAACCCCCAAATGGACAGGCAGCAAAATGGTGCAGTTATCACAGCCCTGGTCCAGCTCATGTGCAGCCACACTTGTGAAATGCTGAGGCATCCCAACTTTCTCTGTGACTGGAGATGGTACAGGAACCTGTGCCAAGTGTTATCCAGGCTTCCCCTGACAATAAATAGCCAAATATGACATCAGCATGTAACATATCACATCTTATCAAAATATCCTTGCTTCTAACTGGATGGGCAGTACTTTGTGCAGACTCTGCTTCCAGCCCTTGAAGTGTTTGTTCTGCCTACCATGCTCTTTTCCCCCCATGTCCTAAAAACTTCTAAAAGCATCTGAAAGGATGGAGAAATGGTTTTAAATAAAAATAAAAAAAAAGAAAAAAGAAAAAAGAAAAAAGAAAAAAAGACAAATTTCTGAGAGAAGAACAATCCCATAGGAGGAAGCCACAGAGCAGAAGTATACGACTTTTTGTCTTTCTGCAGTTGCAACATGATCCCTCCTTTGGTAACACAGCGCGCTTAAAAGTCAAAGACACTGAAGTTAGCCAGTTTCAATCCGTCTTTCACCCTCGCCCCCCGCCTCAGCTGCCAGATTAGAAACTCCCAAAAATCCCTCCAGCGTGCAGGCAGCCCCGCCGCTGATGCCACAGGCGCTGCCTGCGGGGCCCCCATCCGAGTAAGG
>VXBS01000470.1:0-24734 GCA_013400255.1 Sitta europaea | reverse complement strand
CAGAATTGCTTGCTCCCTTTCAGCTCCGTGGCCGTCTTCTAAGGGACACCAGTGGAGTGAAATCTCCTGGAAGAGTGCACTGCCAAAAATTCCAGGGGAGGCAGGAAGAAAATGTGCTTCTCTGGCTGGAGGTCTGAGCTTGCAGTGAGCCAGAATTTGTGATTGTGGAAGGTGTGAAGGTGCAGCCACCCTGCAGTGTGGTGGGGAGGCCACTGGGCCAACTCCTTTCAAGGACTCATCTTTTGCTGAGCTGGGCACGTTCACCAGAAAAAAAAAAAATAAACAAATCTGTGTATGTCATAGTGGGAGCAGTTCCAATTCGGAGAGAACTCAGTGATTAAACTTCTCCCAGCACCTGGAGCATCTCATGTGATTGTCTAGCTGGGTGGACATCCTCGCCCTGCAACAAGTGCCTGGAACACTCCTGCTGGAAATTCAAAGCTGCACTTAAAGATCCTGCTTTATGTCAAACGGAAAGCCTCAGACAGTGACGTTTGAAGCTTGGCCAAATTTGGGTGCTGGCTTAGGTTCACCCAGGAGGGCGTGCTGGAAACTAATGAGCAGCATCTCAGTATCAGTCAGAGGGATTTTCCTACCCTTTCCTTCCCTCTGCTTTGTTCTCCTGAGCAGTTACTCCCTCTCAGGTCAGATGTTCACTTCAAATATATGTGGATTTTTCTGGATCAGCAATCTTAATCTTTCCCAGCCACTTTCCTGGCTCATTTCTCTTCTGTGCTGATTTCCCTTGAAAATAACAATTCCTGTTCTGTTACAGTGCTGAACTTACCCCTTTTCCTTCCTACCTTCCTCTTCTCCCAGGCACTTCACCAAATATTTTGTGTCCCAATTGAACAGAAGGAGCACTTGTTGTATACTGCAGTTTAAAAATGGTGTTTAATGTTTGCATGCATTGAGGAAAACATGAGAACATATTTTCACAGGCATCATTCACGACCCTTTCTGCAGTTCCTGGGGTTATACTTCGTAATTATTCAGAATATTTTTCACACCAGGTCAATTCTTTTTCCTCATAGTTTGACAGCTGAACTTAAAACATCCACTGGTTGCCCTGTGTTGATCATCTGCTTCATGGAGATAGCATAGAGTTTACAAAGGTTTGCTTTTTGTATCAGTTAAATATTATTTTTGACTGTAAATTCCATGGCAGGTATGCCAGCAGATCTTAATTTTGATTAATAAATCTGCAGCCAGTTTTGCTCGTTTAACAGGAGAGAGGAAAAAGAATGAGCAGTGTCAGGGTTAAATTTGACTTCTGAGGTGGGGTTTCAACTAAAAAATAAGTCATGGTGAATGGAGCCATAATTTGTTACATTTTCCCTGGAGGAGAAGGCTCTACTCTCCCAAAATTACTTTACCCGGTGCAAGCATCACTTACAAAAATAAGAAAGAAATGTGGGTTTAGGGCAACAGGTGGAGATGTCAAGTGCTGCTGGGGTAGAGAAAAGTGCTCAGATGGAGTTCTCTGGTTTCCTGAAGGATGTGAACCTGCATTTCCCTGATTAATTCCTGCAGCTTGGCTTGGAGAGTGAGGGAAGAGGCGGGAGAGGGGCCTGCTCGGTCTCCCATTGAAGCCCTGCCGCTTTGAATAAATAATTAAGCTTTCACACCTCTCAGGCGAGTGTTCTCACCACAGCTGACACAATCCCATGCCTGTTCTCACCAACTGTTTAAGTATTTTTCTGGGAAAGTGAAGCATTACAGTGTCAGAACCATCACAGAACATCGATAAAAACAGTTGCACCCAAGCACGCTGCGAGTACAGATGTGGTTCTGCCTCCATTTTCCAGTTTTATTGGTTGTTACTGAAAGGGACACATTTTTCCTGACTCTTAGGTGTCTGGGTGAAACATCTGAGCGCTGGTGTTTGTCCTGGTGGGTGTTTGATAATTTGCATATAATATTTGTTTGATAATGTGCCTCATGGGATGGTCATGAGAGGAAGGGCAGAGCTCCAGTTTGAGCACAGTGGTTTGTCCTCACAGCCACAAGAAGGAGGTGAATTGGAAGAATCCTACGTGACAAAAAATCGCCCATGTTACAATTCCCAATATTCTTCTTGGTAGCTTCAATATAGCTGTGATTTAACAGAAATGAAGTACTTTGATTTCTTCCCTTGGAACAACTTGAAAGCCAGCTACAGCACTTTAAATGGCTCAGTTTTAGTTTTCCTCTCTAGGCAGGCACTGAAGCGACATCAGTTTGGTAATAGGCTGAACAGATCCTATGGGAGAATGGCTGACCTTGAAATATTAAAAAAAAGCAAAATATAAAGGCTGTGTAATTAGACCAGAAAAGTGGAAGCCTGATGCTCTAGTGAGGGCAAATGGCATATATGAAAATATTAAACAGCTGCTGGCAATGTGGCACTGAAATATCAGATAATGCCAGTTCTGTTCTCAGATGAATTCCAAAGGCATTTCTTCTTGGAAGCTCACTTAACATTGGTAAGAACCATCTGAATTTTTCATATACCTTGATAGGTTATAAATTAGCTGTGATCACCCTGGAGAAAGACCTGTACCTCACAGGAGAAAAACTCAGTGAGAACATCTGCTCAGCTGTGCCACGGTGGTCAGAGAAGCAAAGAACTCAGTGGGTTACATCAGGGAAAATGTGTAGAACAAAAACTGAAATTTCAGCATTGCCGTTACACGTATGGATGCATTATCTTTATTTCTGTTCTTAATGCTCCAGGAATTCCAGAATGTCAGGGAAAATGCTACAAGTGTGCAAGCTCGGTGTCTGACTATCCTTTGTTTGGTTTTAAGGTGAGAAATGACAGCTCGTTTTATTTTTATTTATAGCCTTGTTTTCACTACATAAAAATAGTGCTTAAAGCTTGAACAAGTATTAACTCTCATAGCCCTATCATAAATAAAAGTGAGAGAAAATCTTTATATTAAGGTCATCCTGTCTTAAATAAAGATTCAAGTACAAAGCACATCATTTGAGATGTCAGAGGATTTTTCACATGAAGAGAGCTTGAAACAATGGAAAAAGTTAGAATTATTGAGTGTGCAGAGAAATAGTAGCCATAGGAGAAAAAAACCCAGAAGATGGAGCAACGGAGGGACCTGAAACCCTTTCTTTCCTTCATAGGAGAACTGAGGGATGCTCACTGAAATAAAAAGGTGGCAAAGACCTTTCAGGAAGGCTGAAGATATTAATGTCACTAGCCTGGTCAGGGCTCTGCAATTCCTCCCTGATTTTCTGGTGTTCTCAGGAGAACTCAATGTTCAAAATAGTATCTGCTCATGAGTCACACTCCTTTATAAAAAATAAATTATTTATAATAAGAAAAAAAATTATAAACACACAGAAAATTACATTAGTGTAAAACCAAAAAATGCTGGTATTTGCCTAAGATCATAGAGCTTTTTGGTAAATGGTGAATATCTTCGTAAACATCTTAATTTCCTCAGGAGCAGGGAAATCAGGATGGTCTGACACTTGAAAGATGACATTGTGGGCCACATGGAAAGGAGAGAGTCACCTCCCTTCATGCTAAAGCTCTCTGCTCTCTCCCATTTCCTGTTAACTCTCCACACCCTGCTTAGATTTTCATGAAATACAGTTCCCCTCTTGCTCTTTTCTTTACAGTGGTGTCTCAGAAACACCAGAGGACATTCAGCCTGACAAGGCTCTTGCTGCTTTTAAAAAGTGATCCAGTCAGATCCAGAGACAATGAGGAACATTTATATTGCTTTTCAGAATATTTGTGAACACTATCCATCCTCGGCCATCACGAAGCTGAGTCTCACAGTATTTTGGTGTCTGGTGCATGATGTTTTCCATTAATAAGCCCTTGTTTCGAGGCTATTTCTTAGTATATGCCCAAGTTTATAAGTTTTATTTTTAGCATGTTACTTGGAATATTGGCAAGGGACTGATTTGAGCAAAGGCTCCTCTGCTGCTCAAACCTTCCACATCACTCTTAATGATGTATTTTTACACACAGTTAATTCTTTGTAAAATTCATAGGATAAAATCATACAATCTTTTAGGGTGGAAAACACCTTTAAACTCATCCAATCCCATCCACGTTATTAAGAATTGGTCACTGAAAGGCCAATAATAAATAAATATTTCAGTCCAGGGCCTGTGTCAGCAAGGTGGGAAAAATAATTTTGCAGAGAACAGGCGTGACAGAATGGTAATTTAAATGATTGCATAATTTAATTTTATATAACTGTGTATTATATTTTCCTTATATATTGAGGACAAAAGCTAAATTTGTAAATCATTGTTATCCAGTACACAGAGACAGAGTTTGAACAGTTTCCCTCTGTATAATTCAGGAGCATCCCATTATGGTGGGTATGGCTGCCTAAAACCACATGAATTTTTCACCTGGCAAGGGAGAACTTTGTTCTTCCCCCGAAATCTGTGCATCTTTGCTGTCCCAGGAGGAATTGGTAAAGGATGAGAGATGGAAGCTGCACACCCCATGGGAACTGAGTCCTCCTCAGCTGGCTGTGGATTTGGAGTTGCTTCATTGCAGGAGGCNCCTCTGTTTTTAGGAAGCACCAAAAGGCACCAGAGAAATCAAAAGCCTCAACAAATGCTGTTCACGTTTCTGGCACACCTCATGTCACACAGGTCCTGTATTTACCCCGTTTTGGTGGGGTGGAGGTTTGGCACTGCAGGCTTCTCCCTGCTGCCTGCCCTGATCCCGTGGTGTGGGTGACTCCTTGAGAAGTCATGATACTTTCTATTTTGAAGTTTTCTGACTAATGCTCATCTGGAATTCCTCCACGGGCTGAATTTCCCCAGTGAAAATGATTTAGAGGCTGGCTCCCCAGTTTTGCTCCGTGCCGTGGCCGTGTATTTGATGCTTCTGAAGCCCTCACGGAGCAGCAGCAGGGAATCTTTGTCTGCCGGTGCTGTCAGGAGCCAAAGAGATCCCAGAGAAGATAACAGATAAAAACCTGGGGGCAGAGAGGAGGTCAGCAGCGGACAAGAACACGCCACTTCCACAGGAGCAAATGGCAAAGGCTGGGGGCAAAAAACCGTCCCTTTGATGTTGCAAAATGACCAAAGAAATCAGCGCTCAGCCATCAGCCTCCAGACAAGTTTGTTGCTGCCTTTTCTGTGGTTTTAGCAAGCGGTTTTGCACCCTCAACAAAGGAAGGGTGGAGTTAGTATTTATAAATTATTGTACCTGGTAGGCAATTGTACCAATAGTGAGAAGGGACTGTCGTAATCTGAAGATCAGAAGCTCTCCTAGGCAGATAAGGCAGTGCTGACACGTGTGATGTCACGATAACTGCTGTTATTTGCTGCCACAAATTCAATTTTCTCGAATTTGTCATGTCAGGGTGATGTCAAAAGTACTGCCAGACCGTAAGTCTGAATAGATTACAACATTGAAAAATTTATGTTCAAAGAAGTCAGTCAAGCGACCTAAAATGAAGTAACTGTACTCCATATACATATGAAAGCTGATCTTCTGTAATTTAAAAAAAAAAAAAAAGGTAAAGGAAAAGGTTATTTTTTCCACTTTATAACAGAGACATTGCAAATTAGCATGTTTTAAGTGTTAGAGTAGAGGAAATCTATTGAGAATACAGACAAAAAAAGGAAAAGGTGTATTTTAAAATTGAATCAATCAGAAAAGCCACATATGTAGATGAGCTGTGTCAAGCTACCACGCACTAGAAAAAGTATGGTGTTAGTAACACCTCACTTGGGGTGAAAGTTAAGGCTTGCTCTTGATCCATGAATTATGAAAAAAAGATAAAAATTGTAAAGAGTGGGCAGGAAAAAGAAATGTTGAGGAAACCAAAGTAATGATTGATGAATGCTGTTGGTAGTAGCTCTGGTCCAGCTGTTCTGAAGGCAGACATTAACACAATTATTCCAGGGGTATCTGGAGCAGTACTCAGGTAGGTTTGCTTAACAATAGTTAAGGAATAACTCCCAAAATAATGCAAAATACAGTAAACTAAAAATAAATTTTTTCAGCATTTATTCTGATATGTGTCTTCTCCATTTAATGGTTCTAGTTTATGTTGGTACATTTCCTTATTTCTCATAACAAGACTAACACTTTTCCATCCCCAAATCACTGTTCCCTTAATTAAGAAATATTTTTAATTGTTATTAATCTCTGTTTCTGAGGGACAAATAAACATGCTGCGGTCTCATTTGCTCTGTAGCCAAGCTATTGATGCTGTGATTAAGATGTTAATTGATGTGGTGTGACAGCAGGCACAGAAGGCAGAGGTACTCAGTCACAGAGTCACAGAGCCATGGAACATTAAGGGGTTGGAAGGGACCTTGAGGAAATCCAGCCTCAACTCCCTCTGCCATTGGCAGGGATGCCTCCCACTAGACCAGGCTGCTCAGGGTTTGGGTGAGCGTCAAGCCGGAGACAACACCAGGCAGGAGAAAAGCTCCCCCTGGGTCAGTGGGCAGGATGGACAGGATGGACAGGATGGACACTGGGCTGTGCCTGACACCTCTCTGGTTGAGCATCTGCCCTGGCTTAACCCTGGCCTGTTGGAACCCAGAATGCAAAGAACATTTCTCTGTGTGTTCTGAAGGGTCCAAACCCCCTGACAAACACCACTTTTAACCTTGGTCCATGCAAAGGGCTTCCCAGCCTTTGGGATGGAACAGAGTTTCCAAGAATGTAAATTAGATAGTAGCACAGTGTCATTTATCACAGGGTGAGAAATTTAGATTTTTGGGTTTGTTAGTACGGTAAGTAGATGATGAGAAGGTGGAGGATCCCTGTGGTTTGTAGATTTCCTCCTCCTTCTCCATCCACTCTAAATTCTGCAGTGTGGGTGGCACAGGACAGTTGGTTGGAATTTGCTGCAGTGTAGATCCACGTGAATAGAAATTGAGTTGGTTATTGGTAGAAAAGCAGCAATAATGAACGTTCTTGGTAATAATTGAGTGAATTATCTTTAAGAGAACCTTGATCCCGTGGGTTTGGGGCTTTTGGTGCCTTTTCTCCCTCACACTGAGCTGGTGTAAAGCCTGGAGTGCTGAGATTGCTGATGAGGAAACAATGAACAACCTGGAGAATGAGAACAACCAAGAGTCCTGTTTGCCTTCTTTCTTAACAAGGATTTTTGCCAAAAGCCTTCCCTGTCAGGGGAGAGACAGTGGGAGTGGAAGAACTGGCCAGCAGCTCATCCCAGCCCACCTGCTCAGTCACTCCCCACAGTGGGATGGGGGAGAGAGCCAGAAGAGTTAGTGCTAAAACTGAAGTGAAGTGATGCAGATTCCCTAAAATAAAAATCAAGATTGCAACTGAGAAGTCTTCTCTTCCCTTTTTTCTAACTCTGCTGGTATAAGTGGGAAACTTAACAACACTGGCTTTGATGTGATTTTTCTGGGAGAAGATACTTCAGTTTATTTACAGGTCATCTACCAATAATTCCAAATGAAAGCAGAGATTTTAAAAAGCCCTCTCTGGGATGTTCTTCAGAGAAAGCTTAGGAGGAAACTTAATTCCTATTTGTACTTTGAAATTCTTAATTAAAAAAAGAAATCAAAGCAAAGCTGCCTTTTGTAGTTGATAATCTGTTCTTTCAGCAGGACCCCAATGCTCCAACATGGTGGCAAATTACCCTGTGTCATTACAAACATCATATTTTTCTTATTACCAGGACAGTTCTTATAAGAATAGGGGGAAATCTTCATTTCATGCATATGTTGCATTATCCATGTGCACTTTCAAGTACTTTGTTGCGGACTTCCACAGAGTATTGAATTGTATTTTTTAATTTAATGGTGCTTTCTGTTTTCCAAAGATTTCTACCTTGTATTCAGGGTGTCACAACTAAGAGACAGGTGACAGAGGCATAATCTGAAGCCTGATAAGCCTATATGGAATAGAATTTGTGGACTTAGATGCACCAGGATGAAAAGTTTAAATCTTAATCTGTACTGAAGATGTAAAATTTTGATAAATTTGTTGGTATTTGCAGGATCTCGTTACTTTTTTATTCTGCCTTTTACTCTGGAATAGTTTCAATGTGCATAACTTCATCTCTGGGAAATTTGTGGGGCTCTGGATTTTCTCTTTTCTTTCCTCTTGCTTCTGCTTTGAAGATGTGTGCAGATCTCAGTATCTGAGATATCAAAGGCAAACTCTGTTTGTTAAAATGCCAGTAAAAGCTGATTAAAATGCCTGTAGGTTGCAGAAAGCACCATAAATGGGGCAATCTCTTGGATGCCCTAGCACTGAAGTATCTTGGATGGGCTGTTCATCTGTCAAAACCAAAACCTAGCAAATAGATCCTCATTTGGCAAACCATCCAGAGCTGGTACCAGCTCCTGAGAGGGAGCAGGGATGTCGTATTTCACCCTGACCTAAACACCTGTCAGACTGCACTGAGTTGGCCTCTCAGGCACCAACAAATCATGACCTGGCTACGAGCATGCTGGGACATTTTAATGTACTTTTTTATAGCTGTAAACCAGATAATGACTTCAGTATATAACAGATAAGGGATGGGTTTGTGGGGCTTTTTGGTGTTTTTTGGTGGTTTTTTTAGATCCAGCTGTCAGATTGCCTTCTTACCCTTTCCCCTTTGGCTCTGTGATTCTGCATTGGAAGCACGTTGCTCTCAGGACAGATACCCTATCAAAAAGAGAGTGGGCATCTCGCTGATCACAGCACTGTAACGAGGAGACCGTGATTCATCTCGCATCGTTGTTTGCAAAAATTTAATTTGACAGTTGCAGCACATAACGAGGTGACTGAGAGGAGTGTTTTGAGGCTCACATCAAGGCAGTGTTTAATTTTAAAGACAGGGAGGTCCACTGGCTCCATCAGGGTGTTGGGATTTGGCTGGTTAATTTCAAGCCCTCTCTCTAAAACGGGCTGCACACCTGAACTTGGGCAGTTCACTTAGGTAAGGATTTTCTGAGAACTGAAAACACTGAGAGTTGAGCTTCAGCATAACTGAGGATTTGGGTGCAAAGGTCCCATAATCACAAATGCTTTGTTTTCATTGGAGTGACCAATAGAACAGAGATTGAATTCATGTCTTGAGAAATTCTCTGCTTGAGGACAAATGTCTCCATCGTTCTTGAGGAGCTTAAACATGGTCAGCAAGTTGGGGGACAGCAAGGCCAGGCCTTGTGCCACCTGCCAAGGACACACCTTACCCACAGCCACACTGCCTCCACCACTCTGTGACCGCCTTGGGAAACCCCAAGGGTGTGAGGCAGAAATTCCATAATTGAGAGCGAAATGTCACACGAACTAAATAACTGATTTGCAAAACAATATCAATTAAACTAACATTCTATAAGATTTAAAGGTCAAAATAAAATGTGGGACTTAGAATAAAGGAGGGGTTTTATCTTGTAAAGGTTAAGGTTTTTCTTTTCAGTTTTACCTTGGGTTTTTGCAATATCATATTTCTTACACTGTGTGAATAAACAAATCACACAATGTATGCAATATATGGAGTTCTTTGATGGTAGGCAATTTTCTAAATGTTAGGGGTGTTGCTTTGCCTATTATGTTCTTATAGGAATCTTGGCAAAGAAATATGAAAACACATTCATGATCAGGACGCTGCTCTGAGAAAGAACAGAAGTTAAAATTTTAAACAAATTGTATATCCAAATAATAATAACAACTGTGTTTAGAATTAAATTTTCAGGCTTTTCTTGAAAAGACAGTGCCTGCAATATAAACCAATTCAAATGAACCAGATTGAAAGGACATGTAAACATTGAAGAAACTTTAACAACAAAACAAATAACAAAACTAGATTTTCTTATCAGTCTTAATATTTTATGGAGGATATTCTGTAACATCTTGGTGATGATAAAGTTGGCTGTTTGGATAGCTGCAGCACTAGCCTTTTCCATAGAGATTTATCAGTCATCTAGGTCAATCTGAGAGTGTCTCTCTACCCAATGGCCTCAATTAAGAATTTGTTTCTAGGTGTGTTGCCCACTGGGACAAAATGTCTCTTCCCCATGTGACTCTTACTACCAAGGTTTGATGTTAGTATCTTGGTTGCAGTGCAAGTTGAAATCCACATATTTTATCATCATTTGTTGAAACTGGGCTGAGGGTGAGGGTGTGGTAATCCTCTGTCAATAGGATAGATGTTAAAATCCAGCTGGGGCAGTTTCCTTATCCCTTCCAGGACCCATCCTCACCCAGGAGATCTCTCCTGCTCAGGGGCCACTGAGTGTCCCTGCAGGGCTGATAACATTCCATCATCCCCGGGAGAATCCCAGCACTCCTGCCTGGACACCATCTGAGCTGTGGCCCCCGGGGCAGCCTTTCCAGGGCATTGCCAGAGGAACCCCAGGGCTGCCCAGGGGAGCTGCAGAGGGAATCTGCCCCTTCCTGCAGCCCCCTGCCCCAGCAGAGCCCCCTGTGCCCCTGCAGGAGCTGCAGCCATGGGATGGCCCTGCCCAGCCCCGACCCACGGGGGCAGGGGGGATTCTGGCTCTGCCAGGGCTGGGCCTGGGTCTCTGCAGTTTATTGTCAGTCTGCAGTTCACTGTCAGTCTGCAGTTTTATTGTCATTCTGCATTTTTATTGTAATTCTGCATTTTTATTGTCATTCCCCTAATAAAGAACTGTCATTGCTATGCCCACATCTTTGCCTGGGAGCCCCTCAATTTCAAAATTGTAATAATTTTGAGGGAGGGGGTTTGTATTCTCTATTCCAAGGAAAGCTCCTGCCATTCTTAGCAGACTCCTGTCCTTCAAACGCAGACAGTGTTATGGTTTTCAAGTCCCAGGAATTTGATCAACTGTTGACTCTGCAGGCAGGAGCTGTTCCCTGGAGCAGGTTCAAGAGTCCATTCAGCAGGCCACCTGATTTCTGAGATGATTGTCACGTTGACAACTGTATCAATGAGTCCAGGCTGTCAGCATCAAGCTCCAGCAAGGACCATGTGTGTGGGAAATAGAAAAGCCATAAAACTCTTAGAAAGCTGTGGGAAAGCAGATCTCAGATTGGAGAAATGTAAGAAAGTTAAAAGAAGCAAGGTCGGGAAATAATAATACTATGTGCAGTCTTAAAAGAGGTCTAGAAAGTATGTTAAGCAAGACAGCAGAAATATGCATGTTTAATAATGAAATATTATCCATTGTTTTAGAACATTGCAGGAAAGCACTGTTAGAAGTCAGGTGTACGTGCACTTTTAGTGGTCGGCTAAAGGAACTGTCTGCTTTCTACTATTGACTAAAAAGTTTTTTAAAAGATCTGTAACAAAGAACTCTTTGGCCGTTGTGAGCTTTTGTCATCTTCCTACTGTAATGAGACTGCTGACTTAATAAAATAGCTCGAGGTGCATCACCCACCAGCTCTGTCCTGCTCATGCCTATTTCATGCAAATAGAAAAATCTCGGCTGACACACACATGCAGAGGCCTGAGGTGACTCGCAGCTCCTGCCGAGGGTGGCAGACCCGGGTGGGAGTCCAGAGGGATTTCTGGCAGCACAGCTGTTTCCACAGCAGGCTGGTCCCAGGTTATGCAGCTGTGCCATATCAGAGCTGCTGGAACACTGGCAGCAGAGACCCCAGGAAAGGGTGTGGGTGTGGGGTTTGCTCTCAGGCCCTCAGTTAAAACACAGCTCTTCATCTTCCTCCACCTCTAACCCCCGATGGAGGATGTTGCACCTGGGTCAGGGCAACGCCCAGTCAGGTTCAGATGGGGAAAGAATGAATTGAGAACAGTCCTACTGAGAACCTCTGTGGACACTGGTGAAAGAAAAATTTGGCATGACTCATTTTGCCCAGCTGCAATGGACACAGAACTTCTGTGAATCTGCAGCCAAACCTGCAGAGTCCACGATGCTTCCTCTGCCAGGCATGAGCAGGTTCATTCACAACAGAATTGTATTAATGGCTGGGGTATCTCCACAGCAATTCAGAGGCTTTAGAGCTGAAAAATACCTATTTGTACATTTTTGTCCTACTTCTCTATCAAGGCAGGGTTAAACCCTTTGTTCAACCATTCCAGTTTTGTCTCTTCAGCTCTACTTGTCTCTCTATAGGTTTTTCATCATCCCCAAGGGAGTGCTCCATGGCATGATGCATTCCATATCCAGGAGCTTATCCAGACACTTGGCTTAGATTATTCCTTCCTTAATTTTCATCTCATTAGTTTTGGTTATTCTCCTTTGTGGTACCTGAGATATATCTTTTCTCTGCTTAGTTTTCATATCCTTCAGCTATTTGTTAATGGTTATCTTGATGCCTTTAAAGCATTCCACAGCCAGACCATGTTTATTTAGATCTTTTCATCTTCCTTCATAAGTCAGTGCCTCCAGCCCACTTTAATCATATCAGTGGCTTTGCACTGACCTCTCTCAAATTTACAACTCTTCTCAATAATGAGAGTCTCAGGGCTAAACACAATTTTCTGAGAACAGCCATACACTGCAGGGAAATGATTTTACCTGTGATTTCAAGTGTGATGTATTTGCAGCTGCAAACTATATTTTTCCCCTGCAGTTTTGTACTGAAAGGTCTGTTTGCTGTCAAGATTACCTAATTTTCTGTAAGATGTCCACTTTTTTTTCTCCCTCCCTCAGATCTATGCACATCATGAATGAGAGAAATATTTCAGAGGAATGTGGAGATCAAGGACACATGGAGCTCTCACCCAAACTGTGGAAATACATGGAGAGGGTTTTATATTTTTGCCCAAGTCATAAAAATGCTACACCTAAGCATCAGACTCAATGAATTGCCACTGCATATAGGAGAGCTGAAAAAGTGCAATTGCTGCATTCCTGGCAGATTTTGGGCTTTAGAATTTTCACCCAAAGTGATGATCTGGATAAGAGTCCTTGTTCATGCCAGTGGAGATGGAAGAATTTAGTGAGGCTTGTAAGCCACCCTTGTGGAAGGCTTCCACAGTGAAAATCAGCAGCTTCAATTCCATGTGACAAAGGAAAAAAGCCAGCAGAGGGTAGCAAACAATAAAATTATCAAGGTGAGAGCCACAGAAGGTTCATTTTATGATTGCTTTGGTTAGGGGCATATACTGAGCATGATCTCAAAGGGGCTTTGTTACTTAGGAAAATGTTTGCTGCAGCTGAGAACATCAGTGATGCTCATTTTTTATTTAGAAAGACACACCAGCAGCAGGGTGAACGAAGTGGAGATCTGGATTGTCACTTAATGAGTGATTTGTTGTTTATTGTGAGCTCAACTTTTCTATTATTTCTGCCATTACTCATGGTGCACATTTGTTGTCAAGGTTCTCTCAAGTTCCTAGATAAACTGTGTGGGATTTGTAATGGTAAAAATCCTGACTATGGCAAAAGTGGTAAGTGGAGAACAAATCATGCTCTGCAAAACTTCAGGCAGGATTATGAGGAAGAAATACTGTACTTCTTTAAGATTCAAGCTAAAACCCACATTCATTGCTAACATGGCTCAGCAAGCATGCCTGTTATTTTTAGCTCATTTTTTCTACAGATTAACTACTGCAATGATCACAGTGTATAACTTGTCATAAGAAGTACATGTTTCTCTTGAATACAGAATAGTGTCATAAAATGCAGATGACAGAACCTATAAATTATGGGTGTTCACACAATGTGATAAAATGTAGATGTCTTTTTTCTTTTCTTTTTTTTTTTTTTTTTTGTGAAATATTAGATATTCAGTACCTTATCCAGACTTTCTGAATATTCATCCCGTATTTGTCTTCATTTTTCCCCGTCCTCCAGTGGAATTCATATGATGAACTAAATGGTGAAAAACACAGGAGTCACCCCATATTTATTTAGTGTAAAAAAGGATATGACTGAAAGGAAAAGGGGACTGGCTGTTTACTAGGTGAGTACTAGCAGCACAGACCGTCCTTTGATCTAGTATTCATCTTTATTTCTAACAACATGGAGCAACAGGGTGTGACAAAAAAGGCCTTTAGAAATGCCACGTAAACTTGAACATTATAAATAGAAATAGTAACTCATTTTTTTTGGGTTCTCACCTCTATTTGACTAATGATTCATATGAATAATCAGTATTCAGTCTAGTGGTTTTTCTGTGGCTCAGTTTTTAGACTAAAAGAGTGTATCCTTTCTCTGTTTAAATATATGTATGTTTATCCACAATGATTTAGCCATGGCCAGAGCTCTAATGTGGAAAATACTATTATAAAACATTAAGCTTTTCTTTTAATGAGCCTGGTTTTCTTGGAGGAAGTCTTCATTTTGTATGTGATTCCACTGTAATTAATAAAGCCTCAGATTCTAACCAGGATATAAATGGATGTCTGATTACTTATGTATTCAGAGCAGTTATTTCTAATTTAAAATACAGAACCTAATCATGCCACTTCCTTCATTTTGGGAACCCTTGCTCTTATGTTTTGCCATTCATCACTTTCTTTGAACTTCCTGCAGATGCACAGAGATAAAGAGATGGCAAATTTTTCTTTTATGCTCCCTTAATGCATTTTGATAGGTAGGGAGTAAAAAATTGTCATCCACATAGGTGTATATAATAGTGAAATGATATTTCCAACCTCTGCTGGTTGAAAGGAAAAAAAATCATAAATGAGTAAAACTTACAAGAATAGACATTTAATTGAGACAAAGCCTAAGTACCCAGGACTGTGATAGATGAAAGATGGAAGTCTCTTTGCAGAGCTCAAGAGTCAAGGAGTAGCTACAAACAATTCAGGTAGATAAGTTGGTTGGTCACTTAGTCACAACCTCTGATCTCCTGTCATCTTTACCTGCCTCTCCTGGGGAGGTGCAGCCTCAGCAACCCTTTAAGGCTCTGACCTCTCCTGTAAAAGGTCTCCAGGCTTCTGAAGTTTTATCTCAGGGCCCACTGGAAAGCCCTCTAAAGGCGGATGAACAGCATGCAGCTCTTGTAGGCACTCATGTGCTGCTTATTGATGCTTTTAGGGATCCAAATAATTATGGATAATGGTCCTCCAGAAATTGCCAAAGTCAGAGGAAGGTCCTGAAGGCTCTTAATCAAAGCTTTATTAGATTGATAGAACTCTACAGATATTATGCCAGACAGAAAGATAATATGCATTTAACAATTATTGTGAAGAAGATCCTTCTGTGGGTTTTTGTGGTTTTTTTTTTTTCCCCTCTCCTCTTTTGGTCTAATGCTTGAACAGCCAAGTGTCAGCTCTGATTGCAGGTGACACAGTGTCCACGAGGCCACTGTTTCATCCTGCCAGCTGTGGGTAGCATCAGTTCAGCATCACAGGGTCCCACAGACACAGCAGCATCCCAGCTTTTTGCTGTCATTTCAGCTCAGCTCAGCCTGGAAGGAAGTGACACCAAAGCCCATGGGATCCAAAGCACCACCAGCACTGCAGAATTGCCACCACCACACACAGCTTTCCTCTCAGACAGCCCCAGAAAAATATATGTAACAATAAAGGTGGTTATGATTATTCTATGATTATTCGAGGCTAAGTCATGCCAGCTTTTCACACATCTTGGCATTCTGGAAAAAAAAATCAGTGGGATATCCACAGAGGAGCAAGGATACACTTGTTATAAGAGACACCAGTTAGACTGCAAGTGTTTATGAGACACTAATCGAGGAGAATTGAGCTCTGTAGTCTTTGCAGGTACCAGCCTTCCCCTGAATTCAATGGGACTTGTCTGTGCATAAGAACAGCAAGATGTGGCCGTGATCCTCACTGCCTAAACTGAAGCTGTCATAATCAGGTACTAAACAGGATCACTGAGAAGTGAATCTGAGTCTGCTGCCAGCCCATTACAAGTCAGTGTCTGATTGTTTCAGAAAGCACAAGCTCAACTGACAGAATTGCTTTGTGCTCAGATAATAACACTGATGTCATTCTATGCCATTTCTCCAGGTTTATAGGATCTCTGTGGGCAGCTTAACAAAATTCCACCTGTTATTTTTAGAGAACATACAAATTGAGGCTTGGGACAAGTCTATATTGTTTATATTTAGCAATCACTTTTTCTGTTAATGAAGCACCTTATTTATTATTTTAAATATCATTTCACTGTGTGCTGCAGCTGAAGTTACAGTCTTTCTACTGACACTAAAAAAACCTTTTTGTTCATTTAATTGTTCCTTTGCAATGCAGAAGAATAATGTTTCATGAGTGCTTTACACACAGCTTTCAATACAGTTATTTTGCCTTCTTTCTGCCTCACCCCTTCTTTCCTGACTTAATTTTTCTCAGTGTCACATTATATATTCACAAAAGTATGAAAAGCATGAATTGTCAACGTCGTTGTTTAGTTCTTCTGTCTTTCAAGAACTGACACCTATGATCTTCGTTTAGCATCTAATTAATCAAAACAATAATTATCTTAGCAATAATTATCTTAACATATAACAATATGAGAAATGATTGGTAAAGATGTGTATGTCCACCAAAATGTTTGTATTATCCATTTCCTAGAGGCCTATAATGACATATAAATGCATGGTTCTTTGCAGGAGGAGGGCAAGGAATGGCACTCACAATGCTGTAATTATTTTTGGCATCAAGAACAAACACTCGAATTCCCAAACTCCACAGAATTTGAACACTGTGCTCATCCAGAACGAGCTTCAAACAGTGAAATTATCACTGCTGTCTTGCTCTTGGTCCCCTCACCAGTAACAGGAGTTCCACTGCTCTGCCCCTGAATCTCTGACACCTTTGAGCAGCTGAATGTCCGGGCTCTCAGGGTGAGAAGGCACCTGTGGAACAAACCTTGTGCCACCCAGGGCAGGATAATTCCCACCCGGAGGCAGGGAGAGGAGAGAGGTGGGGCCCAGGAATTTACCAGCAGCTTAAATTCACTGTGCCCAACCCCGGGCTGAGATGAGCAGCCTCTTGCAGCCCAGAAGCCACACTCTGGTTGCTGCACCATCATTTCTGCCTGGATCTCTGCCTCCAAATACTGGAGCCTTGATTCGTTGCTGCAGCATAGCAAATTTGCACTGTACCACATCCTATCTGCACCAAATTAGGCAAATACTGGTGCCAATATGCCTTCAAGCTCAGAGAAAACAAAATCAAGGTGCTGAAGGAAATGTTGCCATGAGATATTAGGGAGGCAAACGATAATTACACACTGAATTCAAGTGACATTTCAGTGCTGTTATGAACAGAAGTGCAAGTGCATTAGGAATTCTTGGATGTGCTCCTTCTTTACCTCCTCATCTCCAGTAATCACTTTTTCCTGTACATGTGTACTCTCGCACACGCTGTTTTCAGAGAAAATTTTCAGAAAGTCCAAACACGAAACTTGAGTCATCCTCCAGTTTTTTGGGCTGAATTTGAACTTTTTACCTAGTAGTCAAAAAAACCCCAAACCCCCTCCTGAACATACTGTCGCCTTGTTCCAGTCCACCAGGTTCCACAAAGGGACCATTTTTGCTACAGGGCCACGAGCACACTGCGGTGGGATTAATCATAAACCTGGTCCTGAGAGTGTCTGTGCGTGTGAATGATGCTTTCTGTGAGTTGAGCTGTGACCAAGAACAAAGTTAAGGCCCCAGCCTCAGAAAGCAGCCTCTGTGCTCTCCTTTAAATGCCCTAATTCATCTCTGGGCAAAGGGCACCAGGACATACCAGGCTGCTCCCCTGAGGTGCCGTTCGTGTCGTGACAAACCCACAAGGCCAGGGCTTGTGTCAGGTGTACTGTGCGCTCCATTGACAGCTTGGGAAAACTGCGACACTCCTCCAACATTTCCTGCTTCCCGTGGGGATGAAAAATATTTCACCTCCAAATGGCATGTGGCTGGGCGTGCTAATGTGGCAGGGAGGGGAAGACAAGCCCAGCAAACTCCCATCCCTTCTCCTCTGCTCAAATCTGAACCGGCCTTTTAAGAGGAAATGTGGAAAAAATTATCATGTCTTGACAGAGTTCCTGAGTTTGCAGTCCGTGGGGAGGGGGCCATGGTGTGCTGTGCAGAAAAACTTCCCACCCTGTGATTCTGCCCTGCCTGCTTTAAGGAGCCACTCAGGCACTGAGTACCCTGAAAGGCAGCCCCAAGGAAATCAGCTTCAATGTGCTTGGCTAGGGCTACAATTTTGTGCTACATTCAGTGTAAAATATTATTATTATTATTATTATTGATATATTATTATTACTATTATTGCTACTATTACTACTACTATTACTATTACTGTTAATTATTATTTCTGGCTACGCCCTGAAAATGAGTCTGACACCAGTCTCATATATCCAATGAAATACTGCTAATTTTTGGCTTGCTGGAACAAATCAGCAAGCTTTTTAAGCAGTTTTTCTGAATAATAAAAGTTAGAAAACATAAGTAGGCAGCACAGCCCCAGGGGCATTATTTCTGGAAGGTTCCCTAGCGTGTCACCATTTGTTCCTCTTCTAACACGGAACAATTAAGTCAGAAGATTTCAATCCAAATTTAAACCTGGTAATTCAGACCAAGTTAAGTAAAAGGAAAAGTTTCATCTCACTGCTTGTGTAAGAGAGCTCTTTGTGCCTTTTACTGGCCTGGGCTGTACCCTGCTTGTGCTGAATTGTGAGAGAAAAAAAGCATCCTGCTTCAGTAAACTCAGCTGTCAAATGTGAGTATTCACCCTTGACATCTCAGGTATGTTGCCTGCTCTGGGAAGGTAAATCCAAAGCTGCTCCCCTGGTCCACCCTGGAGGCTGGAAGGAACCTAAGGCAGAAAACAGCCAGCCTCTGGCATTCCTTTTCAAGTCAGGCCCTTGCTCCAGATGAGAAAAGGAGAGATTTGTGTGTTTGTTGTAGTTTCTTTAGTGCAGAAAGTATCGACTTCTATCACCTTGTGACTGAGGGTTGTTTCCCAGCACCTCAGGTTTCATTATGCTCCAGAAGGTAATGATTATGTGACACCCTTCAGTGAACTTGGCTTCCAGGAGTTCAGTAATACTATCCCAAACATTACCAATTAATTTGATAGTTGATTAAAGCTGATGAGAATAAATTCGTTTAAACTGCGTGTAGAGGTCAACTGCTTTTCCAGATAGAGTGTGATGTGATTTTTGCAAGTAGTTAATGGACATTTGTCATTGTGACTGGGTCTTCTGCATGAAGATGAGAATAATGGCCTAGAATAACACTCATTCCTGTTGATACTTGAATAGCCAGTCTCCTATTTCAGTTAAAGTCATGAGGAAATTAATTGGTAACAATCACATTTCTGGATTAACTTTTTTGAGTTTGAGTTTGGCTTTTTTCTTTTTTTAAAATTTTTTTTAAGGTGAGGTCACTTTTCCCTCCATGGCTTGAGCTCTCTCTTTTTTAAATCTGACCTTCATTATCAAAACACTTAAAGAATAATGAATTAATTCACACACTGTACTCCAAGGCTGACCAAATGTCCTTCAGGTTCAGGGATCTTAAAGAATAAGCAGCAAAATTGAATTAATGCAGAACACCGCCCTGCTTTTAACGTGTGTTTAGTCAGATTTTATATGATAAACTGTGCTCCTCAGGAAGTCAGCTATACATTCCTAGTGAACAAAATTCCCCCAGCACCAAATAAATACGTGCTTCAGTCATCATAGTTATAAAAGGCCTCTTCATAGCAGTCAGAAAACTCACACAGTCCCCACTGAAGGCAAGAAAAGTCAATTCACTCTGGGCTTGCACCTACCCCACCCCAGTGAGAGGCAAAATAGAGGAAGCTGGCTTCTTACCTAAAGAATTAAGGCATCAGAGTTCTCTGAGTGCAGCAGGAGACAGCCTGCAGGTATTTTAAATTTACTTTACTCCACTGCTATGTGGAGTGTGTGACAAGAGGCAGTCCCTTAGCTTGGCACATCTGAAACCTTCCTTTAAGGTTAAAATTCAACACCACACAGTACATCTGCCAGGGGTTATCCTGAAACAGTGGAGCCATGGCAAGAATACTGGTCATTTCACCCTACTTTTAGTTCTTCTAGATTTAGAATGTGTAATTTTAAGTCTATAAAAGGCTGAAAAAGGAGCCCGAGGAGGGATATAGTGTCTTTCCATGCACTGAGATTAGCTGAAGTTATTAAAACCTCCCAAGACAGGTATTTCCCTGCCACAGTGCAGTGGTTCCCTCTCTGAGATGTGTCTAACTGTCCTTTAATGCAGGATACAACAGCCAGCATCCCATCTGAGAGTTTACTAATCACTACTGAGCAGAGTAATTGGGGTTTACATCCTCTGCAAAAGAATGCAGTGTTAATATAAAACATAACTTTAAAGCACAGTTTTAAATTCGTGGTCTGCCTGTAACACCTAGGACATTTCGTGCCACTTGGCTCATAATAGTTGTTTTGCCCTCATTTGGTATTTGTGAATTTGGGCTCCTCTGCCAAGCTGAATTCCTTCCTGCATGTTAAAAAACCTCCTTATTTGATATAATTTTGAATTCTGACTTGGTCTTTGAAAGCACTTTCACTTATTAACTGTAACATGGTCTAGCTTTGGGCATATCTTAAAAATAAATAAGTAAATAAATAACTTGCAGGGAGAGGGGGATATTCCCCATGACAGTCAGGGTCACATTCACAGTAAAGGGGAAATTTTTGAGCAGGCCAGCTGGGTGATTGATTATATTGTTCCATGGTGATTGACAAAGTAGAAAACAGAGCCAGAACACAGGTTCTGCACCTGTAAGAGGAGAGATGAGATTCCCACATGGATATAGAAGGAAATAAAGTTTTAGAACACAAGCAGAGAAGCCAATATAATATCCCTGTGAATAAAAGAAAGAAACAAACCTTTGTCAAAAATTTTGAGAAAATTTAGATCTAGAAATAATCAAGGGGATGACACACTGTACATCCTTTATAAATAAGTGCTAGTGGAATTCACTACTCAGTGCTACCTCTTTAACCCTCCCTGTAGGAGACAAAACCTTAAAATCCCAACTTTTTGGTTCAAAGAGGCATTACAGGACGTGAATTTCTTTTGTGGGTAGAGGCAAGGTTATGGCAGTGATTGCAGTGAGGGGAAATTCACTACAGGCTGCTGCAGGAAGGTCTTTTGGTACAAGTCACAGACTACCAATTAAATTAAAGTTTGTCAGCCAAAGGTTGCATGATAAAGCCCTCTGATCTTCACATACTGTATGGATACAGCTGGAGTGGATCCCCCTGGGGTTTCTCCTCTTTTATATGATCTGAATTGTATTTTTGCCCCGAGACTATTACAAGACATTTAGTTTTCCTTGCATCGTGGCTGATTTTTACTGCCACTGGCACTGTGACAGGTATTGCCACCTGCTGCAAACAGCAGAGTGTTTCAGTCATGAATATTTGATTGCATATGGTGCCAGAATAAGGGAGAAGGGGAAACTTCCTCATAGCAGGAACAGAATACCAGCTCTAAACTGCAGGGAATTGGGTACAACCATTTTTAGGAGCTCAGGATAGAAGACTGATCCACTCCTACATCCTTGCAAGGGTCTTTGGGGTTGCATCACCTTTGTGATGATAACAGAATCATGTGGGAGCAGTAAGATCTCCAGATATTTGGGAATTTGTATTTGAATCTTATCCTGGACTCTTTTGTTGCCTTTTTATTCTCAGGCCTTTACCATCACTGGTGGATTATCCCTTAAAATTCTGTGGCTTCCATGGCAGGCTCAGCTGTAGGAAACACCAGTCTTTGCCTTTCTGAATTTTCTGTAAAGAGGCTCTCTTTACAGACAAAAATAGAAGAGTGTTGTTGATTCTAAAACAGAGACAATTATTATTATTACCTTTCTGTCTCCCTGGCTCCACAGCCTCACCTGTCTTGTGAGAGTGACTGCCCCTGCGAACAGCCACAGGGCTCTCAAATAATCTCAGTTCCCAGGCCAAATCTCCCTGCTGCTTTTTTTAAGGGTGGCTAGTGGTGCTGTGCACTCAGTCTCCAGCTGTTTCCTCCAAAAGTATTTATTCTCTCTTGATAAGAGTTCTGCTTCCTCACTCCTTAGGCTCTGATTTGCATCACTGATATGTGAATAAACCTTAATAATTTCTTTTTTTTTTTCAGGTCTGCAGTTTCTGCAGCTCTCCAGCTTCTTTGTACCATCATGTGGTGAGCTAGAACATGGAATTATCAGTCAGCAAAGTTTATTTTGGGGTGCATAGGAAGAAGGGCTATTTTTTTAGATCAGGAAGATTCCATATGCCAGATTTGCTCAGGTGCAGGAGCAGATGTACAGGTACAGCAGAGGGGATTCAAAAGGTGCAGATGGGAGACAAAGGGGCAGACAAAAAGACTAATGCAGGATTACTGCCATGGCCTTATGGCCACTCAATTAGGTCCTTTCCTTCTGCCCTCCTGCATAAGAGCTTTCAATTAACATTACTGCTACACGCCTTAATTGCTGCATTCCTGGCTTCAGGCTGTTTTCCCCAGCCTGCTTCCTGAAAAGTATGAAATTGTAATTTTACAAATGTGCAGTTTGGATATTCAGTGTGCAGCCCCTTCTTAGGGTGTAGAAGTTGTAAACTTGTGAGCTTTCCTTGGAGTCCATTTATACTACTTGCAAGCACATAAAAATTGCTGATCTGAGTAGGAAATGACCCTTTGTACTTTTTAAGATTTAAGACCCTCAAATTGTAGGTGTTGAGCTAGGCAACAGCCCACGTAATTAGTAGTATTTAAATAACTGATTAGACAAAGGAAGGTTTAACCTATTATCACTTAAAGCTTCCTTTGAAGTGCAGAATTGTTCCCTTGTGCTTATCCCGGCTCCTTGCCAAAGTTGGATGCACACTCCTCTGTGGCTGTCTTTAAATGACTGCAGTTTTATTTTTTTGTGAGTGGGGACAGTATGACACAAATTCTGATTATCTCTATTTTTACACACCCAAGGTGCAACTAATCTTACTGAATTTTCGTTCTGCAAATAAGTGCAAAGTTACCCTAATTTTCTGTAGAAATTTATAAGGTTCTCTTCTTTTTCTATGTCTTTTTAAAGGAAAGTAAACTAAACTTACTGAACATAACAGAATTGATGCCTTCTGTAGACTCCGCTCTAATTTGGGTTTCTTTGTCTTTATCTAGTTCTGTAGTCCAGACTTTGAAAAATTGTTCTATGATCCAGGAAATCTATTTCTCTTTTCTTCGTGACACGTTGATCCTCGTGCTTTAGGAAGGCATTAACAATGCATGAAAAAGGAGTCATTACTCATAAGTAAGAGAAATGGCTGTTACAATTGGATTGTCTCAGTTTTAAATCAGTGCTTTTTATTATTGTTTGTAAGTTCCCTTCTTAATCCCCTGCCATCAACAAAGCAACCTAAGGAACGGTTTTAGCATTTGCAATAAAAAAAAAAAACGCTTCACTCCCAGAAATAGGAAAAAAATAATCTATGGAGTTTCTATTTACTGATAAGCCTGGAATATGGGTTTGAATCATGAAGAACAGATTGCTGAATCTATTAAGCAGTGAAAGAGAACTTGCAGCTGGACCAGGTTTGCTAATGGATACTTCTGCAGCCTGTGGGAATAACTGCAGGTCCAAACAAGCATAAACATTAAGAGAAAAAAAAAATAAAAAAACACCTTCCAGAAAGGCAAAGAAGGTTAATGAGTTAGCCTTCCATTTTCTGTCTGCAGAGTAAAGTAATTAAAAGGTATCTAAGTGGGTGTTATGAGCTGGTGTTCATTTCAAAGATGCAGAGATGATGTCAGCTACTGAATGCTGCATTAGTATAGGTGTGACCTGCTATTCAAATCAATTATCCCTTCCCCACAAACGTGGGGAAAACACATTGATTTAATCTTGTGATTTTGTTTCTGTATACAGCCCAAATTGCTTTTGGCACCTTGAGCATGAGAGTAATTTACTCTGCTAATACTATGCTTCATGGTCTCGGGTGGATTCGAATACTGCAATTTCCTCTTATTAAGCTTATGCTTCCCCACTAGCCTCCCCCCTCAAAAAAAGTGAAAAAAATAAATAAAAATTAATGTTTTTGCAGGTTACTCTTTTGGTCTCTGAATAATCACCCTGTAGATTTTCCATGTAGAAAGTGATTAAGATTTAGAAAGAATATTTATTCTGCCTCTCCACTCTGTACAGTGTAATTTGTGAAGTTTAAATTGTAAATCTAGCCAGTAATCAGCATAACAGCATGAGATTTTACATATCTCCCTGTTGAATTATCACACAGCTTTTGTCTTAAAAATTTGCTCCTGCATGCAGTCCCGGACCACTAGGATTCCTCTAATGAAAAGTATTTCCTTAAGCCTCCATTAACTTTGTTTTTAATATTCATGTGTGTTTCCTTGTCTTTTTATCAGTCACACATAAACAAATGCCTTTATTCTGACACTCTTTCCACAGTTACAGCACAATCATCTTTTTTTCTTTCACCCCTTTTCCTTCCAAACATCATGACTTTACACCATTTTAGCCTGGTTTTATCTCTGATAATTTTATTTAAAGGTCACAGTAGTCCTTTCATCCATCTGTCCATCTCATACACATTCATATATTGCAGTCAGATCTTGAAAAATAAAAATGTTACTGGTGTCAAGAGAACTTTTTAAAGTTTTTCAATTATTTAAGCCTATCTAAATCTGTTTCATTTCGGAAATAGTGTCTGTCATATTCACACTCCACGTTTCATGGTCCTTGGCCAGAAAACCAAAGGGAAAGTCAGTGATCATTTGTCATCCACAGATGGGAAAGAAGTCAGCATGCAAGGTGAGAACACTGGGATGCACCCCTCTCCTCTGCACACTTTGAGAGGCTGACAGAGCTTCAAATTAAGGCAAAATGCCTAAGGAGGTGTCTCCTGTGAAGCTTTGGTGTGGGAATCACAAAATC
>VXBS01000469.1:0-84407 GCA_013400255.1 Sitta europaea | reverse complement strand
ACATCTGAATCTGAGGTACCAATATCCAGGACAGAAACTTGAATCCTGTTAACATAGAGATAGATGTCTGAGTATGGATTTCATGAGAAGCAAGAGCTTGCTGGTATCTCCACATTCCCTAAATAATCATTTTTCAGCTGTCTTTAGCAGGTTAATACAGAAGTTCTGAGGTTTTATCAAGTTGTCATTTCTCACACCTCTCTAGCCACCATGGGGATGTATCTTCCATGTGGGATACATGGCCTTAATTTTTTCCAAAGAATGCACCTTGACTCATCTTTCTTCTAATACAAGAAGAGAAATTTTCCCTTCCTTTTCTTTTTTTTAAATAGTATATTGGTCAGACACTTGTCCAGGCAGTAGGAGATCCAGGTTTAATTTCTTGCTTGCACAAGGAACTTCAATCACATTCTGTTATTTTCCAGGGAAGACACTTACCTTACAGAAGGTTCAGCCCTTCTGAGGCTATGTAACTAGGCAGAAGAGAATGAAAAAAATTAATTAGGCCAGAGAGAGGAAGGAAATGTTATGGTGCTTTAGAGGGCTGACTTGGGCTTCAAAATGAATCTATGAGTTGAATATAAAGAAAGACTTGCATGCAACTTTCTACTGTGTGAAGGAATATATGCAATCTGAAATGAAAAACTGCTGGAGATTTGAGATGGCAAACATTTTAAGGAATTTTGTCTGTGCTATTCTAAACTCTCTTATCCATATGCTCTCCCAACAGAATTCGAATAAAGCACAGAATTTTCATAGGCAGTGATGCCCAGAGGAAAAAAAAAAGAAAAAAAGTTGTCTCTGACTTCTGAATTATCAGTTGTAAGTTTTCCTTTCTGTATGTATGGAAAGATATCCACTTTATGGTGGATATCTTTTCATATGGCGGATATGGATGATTCTGGATAAAATTACCCACTCCAAAATAGTCATTGAACTTACAAAGGGTTTATAAAGATAAAAGTAGTGGAATTGAAAGAAAATCATGCTTAATGTAATTGTACACTGTCATCAGTTTCATGTCATTTCTCTTCTTTTTTCTGTCCAGATGATAAATTTATTTTCCAACATGGTCAGTACTGTTTCCAACTCAGTACTGTTCTGTTTCTACAGGAGAGATCCCTGCATTAGAGGAATGCTAGCTTTTATATCCATCCTTTTACTTGGATTAAATGCCTTTAAATTCCAGTTTTCTATGTACATTATTGATTCCTGAGGTAGCACCAATGCTCTCAAGCCTACATTATTATCTACTCTCAACTCTTTGAATATTAGTATTACTTTGTCAGACCAATTGCTCTTCTTCTGATTGGCTGTTTTTGAAAAACCACACAGTTACTGCTGAGATTGGAGAGCTTTTAATACCTGCTCTTTCCAAGTGAGATGGCATGTAAACATCTGAATGAAGCTCTTTTATACAAATAGATTTTTTCCCTTTTTTTTTCCCAATCCTTCATTTTTTCCTCTTATTTATATGAATCACTGTATGGAAGGATTACATGGAAGTCATTACTAGCTATAGTTTGTGATTGGAAGGGATATTAATTGGTTTGGTGTATATGGTGCTTGGTTTCCAGTACATCTTTAGATATACAGCAGCAGTGAATTTGTCTCCTGGAACTGGAAGAAAGAAAAAGACACAGGGACAATCTTTCCTTTGTTACTAATGATTGGAAACTCAACTGTCACGGTCACTGAGACCAAGACAGCCAGTCTGAATAGACCCCTTTGCCTATGAGTCTCTCTCTGCTTACGAATAACAAAACTAGGAGGGCATCTTTCCTAGTTGGCTCCCTTAGTACTTTCATCAAGAAGTTATCTATCTTCAGAAATTTCCTGCACCTGTTTGTGTTCCCTGTATGAGAATCTCAGGAAATATTGTATATTGTCCTGGAAGTTAAAATTACCCCTAAGGATAAGGGTGGCTGATATAAAGATATCTCTTAGTTCCTTGTAAAATAATTAATCAGTGGCATAGTTTTGGCTGGGTGTATGTTAGTTGACTCCTACACATCTGTTTCATTTGGTTTTTCCTTTCTCCTTACTCAGATGCTCTCAACTGTGTCATCATCATCTGCAAGCAGCATAAAATCCCTCACATACAGAATCACCCCCCCCAGCATTGCCTGCCCTGTCTATCCCTCTTGAAGAGCCTACAACCATCCGCCATGGTACCCTAATCACAGTACCCATCCCAAAAGGTTGTGCTTAGGCCTATAATGTCACAGCTCTGTGACAGAGCCAAAGCTTCAAGCTCCTCTTGTTTATTCCTCATGCTGTGTGCATTAATGGATAGATATTTCAAATGTGCTCCAGTGCACTCAGCAGAACACTATGCATCAGGGTCACAGATCTTGATAGCACATCATCCCTCAAACATTGTCATGACACCCCATGACTTAACTCCAGTGAGCCTGGTTTTATTCCTTTCCCCATTCAAAACTAGCTTAAAGCTACCTTTTTAATCCCTTTTAACTTGTGCATGAAGATATTTTTCCTCCTCTGAGAAAGGTGCTTCTCATCTGTTGCACATAGAACTAGTGTTGTGTACACTGATCCATGATCAAAAACCCCTAAATTTTGCCAAAGACACCAGTGATGGAGCCAGGTACGGATTAGCTGGGTCTGCCTGTTTCTCCCCTTATCATTTCCTGTAGCTGCAATGATAGAGGAGAATATTACTTGCATTCCTAACCCCTTAATGGGTTACACCAAGGCTCTGACATCTCTATTGATTGTTTTTGGACTTCTTATTGCAACTCCCTGGAAAATCGACAGTGGATCAGCTGTAGATCATACCAGGAATTTTTCTCATCACTCATTTAGCCCAGGCCTCAGAGAGGTGACAGACTTCCCTTAGAAGTGGGTTTAATTGGCACATTGGCCCTCCTATGCCTCTCAGAAAACTCTCCTATGACAATGACCTTTCTTTTTTAATGTATGAAAATGGTTTTGATGAGGGCTACAAGGCTGACTTACCCCCAGTGTCACTTCCAAGCCAGGTGAACCACCCTTCTTGTAACTGTTTGGTTCCCCTTGCAGAGCCTTGTACCTGTTATGCAAGGACACCTGGAAGGGCAGGAGAGTAACTGCTGAGCCAAGCAGAAACATGCGCCATTCCCCTCCTCCATTGAGGCACCATGTCCTGTTGCACAGAGACAAGATAGGGAACCCTCCACATCATGTCTGCTAGATAGGTTTGTCCCAGGGAAGGTAAGGTGTGATTCCAGTAGTCAGTCTATAACTCTATCAGACTCCCTGATACTCCTGAACCTTCTTACCTCCTCCTGGAGCTCTGTCACTGACCAGAGGAGTTCCTGCACCTGGGCACACCTCCCACAGGGGTGCTCATCACTGCCAGCCGGTCCTGGTGTAAAAGCAGGACACATGCTGCAGCTAGCATTGAGATATCTGCAAAACTGCATCAGTTGTGGTGGATGCCAAGCTTAGAGTGGCCGTGGCTTCTGACAGGTGGTTACCATATTGCTCGCTGGTCAGTCTGAAACCTTCAGCACCCTCCTGCCCTGTCAGCCACTTCCTGCCCTGGCCACCACTGCTCCCCCTTTGGGGCTTCTTTTATATTTGGGGGGGTGTGGCCCCCCATCATTGCTCCTGCCCATGTCTTGTCAGCTGCCACAATGCGAGCTGCAGGCTCCTGGAATTTGTCCACTCCCCTGAGGTTTTCCTGATTCAGGACAATCCCCAGTGCATTGTGCTAGAGTGTTCTGTTGTGGACTGTGCTGACAGCAAAGCAGTTTGCCTCAGTGACTCAGACATACATACTACAAAATAAAGGTTTATTCACGGCCAGATAGCATCTTTTTCTGGGGTAGGAAAGTTAAACAGAATGTAACCCTTTACTCTGGTAATGACTTTGACAAATTTTTTACTTTGGATAACTGCTCCACTGAAAAATTTCTAACCGTCACTGTCAACAGCTAGACCTATTGTAGATCATTAATTTTTATTTCTTCTTCTTAAATTTATTTCTGTAATCAGAACATACAAAAGCTATAACCCTGGATTGCAGAATCTCAGGTATTAAATTAACAAAGGCAATTCATGTAGTCATTTTGCCATCTAAATAGAGGTGGCTGAAGTACAGGCCAGTGCAGATCACACAGGAATGACCAAGGATAAAAAAACATTCCCAACAAACATACTTTTGGTCATCTTCTATGTGATTTAAGAAGGTGCAGTGCTATAAAAAGATTGCAAATACAGCTGCTGAAATTGTTTAAGGAAAGGCAGCCTGATTGTGGCTCAGAGGGTTTAACAGTTCTTCCCTGAAGAAGGTTACAATGCCATTTTTGCCATCTCTGTCAGCCTTACCTTGGAACCACGTGAATCTGCCTTCCTCTTTTGCTCTGTCACCTGCCAAAATTTTAACTGAACTGTTCAGTTGACTTTTCTGATTGAGAACTGATCTTTGTTGCCAGGTGGCTTTTTTGTCAATTCAGAAGATGAAACAGGTCAGTGCAAGGGTGCAAAGAGCAATGTGATCTGTAATCAGGCAGAAAGTAAAGGCAATGACTACAGCACTTCTAGAAGGAAAAATCAGTTTAGCCTAATTCTTAATGGTGTTGTAAAATTCTAAAGAACATTTTCAGTTTCCCATTAGGACAACAGAAAAGGTTAGGATTTTTTTTAAAAAAGGTAATGTCCCTGCAAAACAGTCCCAAAAACTAACACAGAAAAAAAACCCCAACCCCCCAAAAAAGCAAAGCAACAAAACTGAACCAAAACAACCTATTGAACAAGCAAAAAAAACTCCCAAACGAACTAAAAACCCCAAACAAGCAACCAAACTCCCCAATATGTAGTTTGCTTTAGTTGTAAAGCCAGTTATGCCCAAGCATTTCAGAAGAAACAGAAGTGCGAGAGAATTAGATATTTTAACGTAAGTAATCTTCTATGTTCTGAAGACTTATGATTTCACAGAGTACTGAACAATCACAATACTGTGCACAGGGAGCAAGGATATTATTAATGCCTAAACTTTTGTTGTTATCTACATCTTTGTTCTTTTCCATATTTTTATAATCTTTCTGTAACTGAAAAATCATGGTTCACGTGATCTTTTCTTTTGCACAATGAGAAACTTGAGTAACAAGACACATACTTTTCTCCCTTTGCATTTCTATACAAAAACTCTGTGACTTTCCGATAGATACCTCTAGTTTTGTCATACCTGTTATTTTTTTATGAAAGACAGCTCAACTTCATTTTGTTTTATGGCAGTGACTTCAGGCAGTTTTTGTTATATCAGGGCTGCCAAAGATCATTAAAAAAATTCCTCTAAATATTCTCTGGTGTGCTGCTATCCATGCAAAACAAACACATGAATCTTATGGGACAGTCGCTTTCAAATCTTAGTTTATTTTTAAATATCATCAACAACATAAAAATAAAGCATGCAAAATTTTCAAGAGAATTAATTTTATAAATTTGGAAAGTGCTTTGTTAGAAAACTCATTTTCACAGTGCTAGAGGCAATTTTCATTTGTTTTGTTTTTATACATCTGTAGCAGTAGTGCTGTGTAATGAATGCCATGACTGGAAAGCAAAAATTGGCGACTCTTCCTTCTGTGAGTACCCCAGAGGTTACACAAAGTAAGAAACCTTGGTACAGACAGAGTCTATAAAACCAGCCCATAGACACTCCATCCTATTATACGAAATAGTTTTTTTTTTTTTGCTTTTCAGTGTCTCTAGTTGAAACATTTTACTTATAAACAACGAGTATTTTGTAGACTTCATTTTGAAAACATTTTTTGCCCTCACGGCAATCACCTATCATTGTTATGTGGTAGTTGAAGCAAATATGCACCTGAAATAACCAGTTAGAATTGTTTTTAAGATACCAAGAGAAAGTGTTAACCTTTCATTTCCATGTCAGTCAGGCAATGCAATATAGTTTAGATTTAGTTTTTATCTTCTTGTACATTTCAGTAGATTTTCTCTAAAAGCTGAAATCCATCTACAGTTGTTCAGTTTTCATCTAAATAATCATCTTGAAATAATTTAATGTGAAATGGGAATATGAGAATCTTCATAGCAAGCTGAAAACCAACCAGTGCTCTCTTACATTAGGATCTCAAGTCTGATACAAGGCATTCAGATCCCAGCCTGAGAAATGCTAACTTTTGAAAATAAGGTGATGGGCAGTATTTAGTGTATTGTGGAAATAAGCTCCAGGTTTAAATCAAGGTATTGAAAAGAGCAGGTGCTGACCTACATTACAGAAGGAAGATTGAAAAGAAATAGGTGTAAGTGAAATGTGACAATATTTATAAAGCACAGCAAGCAAAATGCTAATCATTACAGTGTAACAAACAAGATGCAGACTTCTTGAGGACAGTACAGTGACAGCTGTTGTTTTTTTGTTATTTGTAATTTTCAGTAATGACCTGGAAGAGCAAATACACAACATTTTTATCTAGTACTTTGTCAAGTGGTAGAGTTGCTGATAAGAGTGGAGAAATATTGTGAAAGTATGTTGTGAATGAGCAAGAAAATAACAATGAGAGCCAACTGGGAAAATTTTCCACATACGTAATGGTTAGAAGTATATGACTCTAGATGACTCCAGAAATAATCCAGTTCCAGGTAGCCGTAAACACTTTGTAAAGAAGGTTTCACCTATGTGAAAAGAAATTAGAAGTTATTTTTTTTTATCTTCATGTGGTTGTAATGTCTATTTATGTGACTTTGATATGAATGTATATAGAATATACTACTCAGTTGTTGATATTTTTCTTTACAAGACAGGTGTTGACAGATAAGAATTTAAATGGAATTGCAGCAGATTATATAATAAGGAAAGGGGTGGAACATGTGCTGCTGGGCTGAGCAATGCCTAAGGGCAGGAAAGAGCATAATAGATGAGTGGAAAAAATGAAAAAAAATTATAACAGAATAGCATTTTATAAAACATGATAACCAAGAGAAATGGCTATAGAAAGCAAAGAACTGGCTCAATGAAATATACATTTTTCTGAGTTTGGAAGAAGTTTCACAGCAGCATATTTTCTTAAGAGAAGTGGTGTGTTACTGTGACGCAGATAGAAAAACAGAGTAGCACACACAACAGGTGTTCAGGCAGAGAAGAAGAAAAGAAGTCTCTAGTTTATTGTTGACCTTGTATCTATAAGTTTCTGGGCAGTGATCAGAGATTGGACAGAGAAGTTACCACCTCTCCATCTCCACTGGTCACTTGAGAAGTCCATCAGGTGATATCTTTTCACAAAGGAATGCAAACCTGATTCTTGTTTATCTTACAATTCATGAGAACTGACTCCACTATACTAAAACAAATTAGAAGGCTTATTTTCAAAGACAGCAGTGGTGGATTCATTTTCCTCCAAAAACCCCAAAACATGTTATTGAAAAAAACCCCATACCTGCATTAGAATCACAGAATATATTTTTTTTCCTTGAATCACTGATGTTTATGATTTACATCTGTTTCCATAAGTGACTGTACCATTTACTTAATTTACGAATTTAGTTAGTATGGTATATGAATGAGTACTGCTAAATAAAAAGCACAGAACATCTCGAAGGAAAAAAAACAACGTAATTTATTTTAAAACAGAAGCTTCTGCTAGTCAGACCCTAATAACCATAATTCAGTGATAGAGACGATCATAATTGTCACTACAGTGGGCTTTTAAAAACTTCAGACATTTTTAAAGGGTCAATAAGAATACATTTCTTTAGCACTAAAGGGGCTGTTCACTATGTTGTTTTGTATATTTTTATAAAGTATTTTAATACTGGTAACCTTGAAGGTTACTGGAGAAGAAAATGGGATTTCATGACTAAAACTAAAATGGAATGATAAAGTGTATTGAGGCTGATCCTTAAACCCTTATTATCTCAGGTGCCTAATTATCTATTAGTACACTAGAATTGTACAAATTGCATTTCTTAATGCTATTAATACAGCTAAAGTGAATGGAGACAATTTCTTTGGTTCACAGTTTCTTCGAGACTAGTAATTATTTTCTTCTGGAAAACAATTATAGTTCTAGGAACAAAAGGTAGGTGTGATTGATGGACCTGTAACAACATTCTGAAGCCATTCAGTGTTTTGCAGGATTCTCCCAAACTACCAGGTCCATTGCATTTCCTCGGAGAACACAGAAAATTGTAATGAGCAAGGACAGAACGACAGAATACTTCACTGTGAGTATATTCACAAAACAGGCTGTGTGCTTGAATGTACCACCAATGAGAGAAAGTTTTTTGTGCATGTTGAGTAAAGACAGAAAGCTGCATCCATTGAGGAATTGCAATGTGTCAGGACAGAGAAGAGTTGGAAAGTCACAAAATACAACCTAGGTATATAATGAAGAAATTAAATACCTTTATGCAGGGAAGGAGCAGTTTGACTTATTCAGACAGAACTTCCTGGACTGCTTCTTTAACAATGTGAACCCAGTGATCCTCAGCCACAAGTTCTTGTCCCTGTTCTGTCCTCTGTGTTTTGTACCACTACAGGAAAAGAAGAAAGGAATTGATCAAGTAGAGAAAACAATCTTCTTTTTTTGACTTTTTCTTCTTGATGACAAGTAGGATAACTTTTTTCCCCCAGGAAACAGTAAATTAACTGAAAGAAAGAAAGTTATGAAGGACTACAAAAATACACACTTAAAACAAACCTCAGGTCTCAGAAAAAAAAAAAAAAAGCTTTTTTTTTTTTTGTAAATTGCAGTTTAAAATACAAGAATATAGCTGTGTTTAGAATTGATATCCTTCAAGCAAATTACTTTAAAAACTTATGTAAAGTGAAAAAATGTTTTATGAAAATTAGTAAACACAGTATTTCATTACAGAAGGCAAACAAGATATTTTGGTTAACTAAAAAATATTTATGACTTTTCTTCTCTGAAGAACAAAATATGAACCAGAATCACTCCTGAATTTTTCCCTTTTGTGTTCATTTTTCCCTTAAAATCCTAACAGCTGTAGTAGGTGTCTTTCAGTTGAACTGGAACACCTGCACAGAGAACATTCTGAAAATACTGTTCCCTTTTAAAGAAGTCAAGTAATTTAATTTTCACTGATTTAAGAGACAATTGGTAATACTTCGAATTTCTCAGGATTACGGTGATTTGCTGATTCTTTGTGTAAGACAGTGCTTCTTATTCTGTTCACGTATTTTACAAATAAAGGGAAGACATTGACTGGATCAAATCTGTTCAGAACAGTCCTTACTAATATAAGATTTGATTAATCTTCAAGTGTAAATTTTACCAAAGAAATACTGTTCTTTGATAAAAAAAAAAAGAAAAAAACATTAAAAATTGCTTCCTACAATGGTGTGACTGAAAACACATGTAACATCTTGAAATTTTGCCACTTAAAGCATTATATAATTTCAGTTCTTTGCTTGTGCACTTGCTATGCTGCTAAGAAAATGTTCTGTGATGAACAAAAATAGTTTTGAATATGTAATAGTCTTTATATAAATTGTGTGTATTTGTCATGGACATAGTAAAGTGTCATGGATACCAGTAAAGCATATTGAAAGAATTCAATGCATGCTCTTAGGCCTTGGGACTTGGTGTGAAGTCAGGTCTGTCTTGACAACGTTGAAACACTCTGAGTATGAACATATCTGATATGATCTGAAGTGTTAAGCCCTTGAAAAGTTTTATTTTACATTGCTGGTGTTTTTCATGAGTTGTTGAGAAAATACTGAGAGTTCCACAAATAATGGTGTAGTTTTGGAAAGACAAAGGGGTTTCATTACATTTCAGAGACGAAAATAATGTGAGGTTGTTAGCAGAGAACTTGAATTAAAACCCTCTTTTAAGAAGTCAGGAGTGATGAGTGCTTAGTTCCTAGACTGGAACTTCAGACTTATGAACATGCTTGGAATGCAAGGAGCTGGATGTACTTTAGCTCTCTACTCCCCCAAGACACTCCTAGGTAGCTAAAATGAGCTACATGAATAAAGTTCGTGGCCTTCAGAAAAGAGCTCAGACATTCTGGTTTTATCAGATCAAGCCCTGCATACTTCAGCACAGATAAATATAGTTTACATTTATGCATTACCTTTAAAATAAAAATCACTAAATTTCCATCTAGAAAAGATTTAAACTGTCACTATACTGCTGTAATTTTTTCAATATATAACTGAAAAATATCTCTATTATTCTACCAGCCTGAAGAAACTCATGATAAAATTTATACATGATAAATATTTTTTACATATATATAGTCATTTTATCTAAAGATCATTTTAATCAATAAATTTTGCAAGAGACTGATTGATAGCTAAATATAACCCATCACCTGGGAACTGTTTTCCAAATTTGACAAGATTCATAGTTCACAGTCTATCGTGATCTTACATTAAACCTAGGTATTTTTCTGCAATTTTCAGTTCTGTCAAGCTACACTTTCAAGGCAGGATTGTGACTGTGAAAGAGTCAGTGGCGAAAATGTTCCAATATGAGTACACACCCTAAATAGCCTTTTTGTTTGTGTGAGTAGAAAAAGAGATTTATTTGGATAGTGAAGTAACAGCAAGCTTTGAAGTTTACTGTAGTTTTCACAGGTTTCACTTTCTCATGACTGCCTGAAGTAAGCAAGCATGTTATTCAGAAAAGATCAGAAAATAATTCTGTCATAATTTATAGGCAGAAAGTTGGGGACTTTCTTGTCAGTAAAAACTATGAAGCAGCAAGATGACTGCTTCAGAGGTATCAGAAAAATGTCATACTATCACTTATAATAACTCGTGGAATATTTGTCTCAGCAAGGCTGTAGGTCTTCATTCTTAAAGAGTAATTCATAGCTCTCCACATCCCAATATTTCCTTCTGAGAAAGCAGTTAAAAGTCAGTTGAAATGTCCAGTGTTCGTTTCAAAGGTTAGTGATGCCATGAGCTTCAGAATAGCAATATTTTGGAGAGAAATTCATTATTACACAGCTGAAAGGGAAATACTGTATTGTTTTCTAACTATTGTCAAGACATTAATGAAGCTATTCAATACTTGCAACAGCTAATGCTAATATTGATGTTGGGAGATACCATTCTGTCCAGAGAGTAGTGAAATCTAGACTATTTTATTTCAGTTTTTAGTTCAGTCCTAGTTCCAAAGTTTTGAATGTACACTAGAAAGAAGTTACTGTTTTGTACGGAATATTGCTTAATAATAGTTCTCAACTGTCTTTCCATGTAAGAGAGGAATTTCAGAAGATATTTCATCCCCTCAAATTTAAGTTTACATAATTGCATAGGCAATTCAAATACAGAGAAAATATATATTTCTTTCATATATATGTATATATGTAAGAAAGTTGTATTTTTTTTAAAGACTTCAAGCTTTCTCCCACTATTATCATGGTTTTTCATATGTTACACCTGGAAGGGTACTCACTTAATATGTTAATACTAGACTTAATGTCTCCAAAAACTTTTAAGAAAAACATTTAGAACTGTAGAACTTTTATCAGTTTTGGATGAAAGATAATGTATTTTAAATAGAATGCTAACACAACACTGAGCTAAAGCAATGGTAAAAATAATATCAGAATATTGTCTCTATTGATTGAGGTTTTCTGAAACAAACTGAAACAAATTTGTTCCAAAATGTTTTATATCTTGTTGCATAAGTTGCTTTGGTGGTGCTGGTGTTTGTGTGAAATGAGAATAATCTCAACTAGAGTGTAGTCCATGTTGGTAACAGCAAGGGCAAATAGTTCCCTAAGGGAAGGGGAGCCAGGAGTCCATCATGGTGCCATCAGCAGCACTGGCAGTGGTGTCACCAGCAAGGGTCCCATCCTGTCCTACCTGATCAAGACAGAAAGATCCATAGCAACAAGATATGATCTAAGTTAAGACAGAAAATTGAGTCAGCAACTTGAGATTAAATCTGCAAACAGCAACCAACGTTAAGCATTGTGCAGTGATCAGCTGGCAAATCCAGAGTAATCCTCAGTCTGCAGGACAGGGTCTGTGTCACTGAGGTAAATAGTCAAGCACAAGACTGACTGTGATGCAAACAGGGAGCAAGGGTGGGAGCCTTAGTTTAAAAACAGTTTCTGAAAGAAGGCAGGGTAGCTTCAGTAAGTGCTCTAGCTTCATTAAGTGCAATTTTATTCATGGTCACTGCTTTATATAAATTGACCCTCATCCAAATTATCAAGAATGGGGAGATGAGCTCAGATCTCTGACAGAATAAAAATGTTGACCCCAGGTTTCTCAGGAGTCTGAAATTGGAATTATTTTAAAAAGAGACCTGATCAATCACCACAGAGTTTTTCAGGTATTTAAGGCCTAGCTTCAGGAGCAAGATGGGAGATCTCACTGAGGCAGAAATGTCTCTCAAAGTTAAGGAAAAAATTTCTTCTTTTCTAGTCATGGAGAAAATAAAGATTTAAAATGCATGTGTTTGTATCCTATTTTTTCCAGTGTCAGTGAGCTAAGAATATATTAATGAGTAATTTTCTAATATTGTAACTCCTACAAGCAGTGGTGTGTGCATTGGGGAATTTTTTCTTTCCCTGATTTTTTTGTTGTTAGGTTTTTTAAAATAATGTATTTTCTTTCTTGCTGTTTTGTTTTTCTTGCCTGGGTCTTCCTGGGGTTTCTGAGAGGTCTGAGAACTTGGCTTTCACCTAACTTAACTTGTCTCTGTCTCTGTGAAGGCTTTCTGTTTTCCCCTAGCCCTGTGTCTGAAGAAGAGGTTGAGTCGTCTGTTTTCTCGTGTTCAGGAATTTGTTTATTCTTTGCTTATCTTACATTTGTTCCATGGCCTGCCACAGTCTTCTCTGCAGGACAGTGCTCTCTCCCCTCGTCGTCTGTCCCTGTCATCTCCCCGTCCTTGGTCTGTCTGCCCTTGGGAGGGCACTATCTTTTATACTGAAAATTACATATGCTTTATTTATAACAATTCTCCAATATCTATCCACTATGTTGTACAGTGTACTTTTGTTCTAAACCAACAAAAATGTGCCACACCACCACAGAAGATGGAGAACAAGAGGACGAAGAAGAAGCTCAGGGACACACCCCATTTCGTCCATCTTTGTCCCCTGATCTCACATTCTAAAATCCACAAATTATACTTTTTCACCCTGTGACATACTAATTATCATTCTATCTAAATTCTTGTGACTTATAAATTTTCTCAGGACAGTCAGAAGGATGACCTGGTTCCCACATTTTGTTTGGTTTTTGTTGGTGGTGTTTTGTTTTGAGTGTTTGTGTTTGTTGGTTGGTTTGTTCCGGTTTATTTCTTGTCAAGGAGTCAGGGTATTAAATTCAGGTTTACTGCTTTCGTTATAGTGTCAAGGTATGCAAGACAGGTAATGCAGTTTTGAGTGCTAGAAGATTCATGCTCTTTCATCCATATAGTTACTCTTCATTAATGTTATTAAATAGGACAGGAATTTATAAAGAAATTGTTTACTGTAAGATAGTACTTCAGTTCATGTTTGTTTCTTGCCCAAACTGAAATTAGCCCTGCAGGTAAGAGCCCTGCCTAAGAATGGGTTAATTCAGGAAACAACATTATCACTTTCTACTTAGCCTGTGACTAACCCATACATTAAAACAACTTAGTTGCATGTTTGGACCTTCCTGCTAGGCTCCTTTGATTTTTCCTTATGTTTTAAATACTAATCTCAATGAAACTGATTTTATCCTTCCTGAGTGAAAAGCAAAGGAAGCACTGGTAGAAGGAAAGGTGGCTAGAGGTTATCAGGGGTCCCTTATTAAACTTGATGTCGCTGATGGGTACTCTCCCATGAGTACAATTAAAGCTAAAGCGAGATGGTGTCACACTATATACTTTAGCAAAGAATTGGTAGATAGGCACGAAATAATTTCAGCAAAGTAATGAGAAAACTGTTCCTCTGAGATGTGCTGTGGAACTAACATGTATAATTTTTGCTCTATTTCAAAAATCCTGCAATACTAATAGACCATAGAGGAAAAGAAAATCATTAAGTGACCAGGAATGAATCCTTGCCTATTTTGCAACATGATGAACAGAAAATAATCCTCTTTAACTGTGTCATATTTGTTTTATTACACTGATAGTCTTATTAGTATGCTGAACAGTCTTAAATAATGCTATTTCATATTCAATTTATTGTGAAATTGTGAATTCTAGGTTTTTTAGTCCAGCTATAAAATCAAACAAAATTACATTGGAAATAAAAGTGGAACAGGCATTAATACTCCACTACAGGTATTACACTTTTTTCCTTAGGAGTTTATGTGTAGAACAGCCCAAACTTGGTCATGTTTTTTATGCAGAAAAATTATTCTTAAAAATACTATTAATAAATCATCCATGATAGAGATATCCCTCACTTCCCCCTCCTCTTGCTTCCCTTCTTTAATTTTTTACTTTTAGGGATTTTTTATAGATTTGTGTATGTATACATGCATAAATTTATGCTAAAAATAAAATACACATATTAATGTAAGATAAATTAATATATTTTAATTGTTTCTCTCAGTGAAAAAACATTCTTCTCTAGCATTAAAAAATGGAGACATATAACAAAAGCAAAATAGCGCTTATTTTTCATATTTATATTGGAATTAGTTCAAATTTACAAAATATAATTACCTTATGAACATTTCTTTCAGTCCATCCTTGTCAGGAAAATCTTAGGGACTATAAATGGGAGTATGTTTTCATATTATTTCATAACTTTATGAAACAGAACAATTCTTCTGGTAGATCTGAAGATTTCATGACCCACTCTTTTAGATTTTTTAAGGAACACTCAGGTGTCACTAAGGAAAGCACTGGAATTTATGCTGACTATCTCTTCTCTCAGTCCTTTCCTTTCTTGGTCCAGGGACCTACACTTTTTCAGCATAAGCAAAATATTGCATTGAGAGAGTTTACCACAGACCTGGTCAACTTTCAGTGAAATTGAATCACAGTGAGACAGCAATACACTTTAATTGAGGTCTCAGAAAGGTACTGAATCTCATGTTCAGCATTAGCTGTGCACTCATTAGCATACTTCTAATAAATGGCAGCATTAGATACAGCAAAGTAAGGAGTTCTGCCAAGGTGAGTAGAACACTAGGCTGGTATATGATATGCATAGAGCATCACCATGTGAAGATCTGTTTGGAATTATGCACAGAATAAATAAATTCGTTCCAGATATAAGGAAAGCATAAAATTGGTTATGCTTAATGTTTCAGTGAAATTCAGGTGAGCTTTTCAGAGACTATATGTGTGTATAAATATTTGTATCCTATTATTTCTGAAAGATGAGAGGATAGTTAGTCCCTTTTGTCCTTATGTTTTGCAAACAGAGAATTAAATGTTTGCATTTCATGAGAGAACTTGTTTTCAGAATCCAAATAATCTCAAGGGATTCTTCTCTGTATAAGAGTTGTCACAGTCTCTGAAAATAGTGATATAATTGGAACAAAAAGGCAGACATTTCACTTAGTTGTGGCTGAGCTATTTTCCCAATATTTAAATCCTATTAGTATCACAACCAAAAGCTTCCAGATTTCACAAGGCAACAATATTAGTTGTCAAAAGTTGCTTCTACAACAAGGAATTCCAATTACTTCTTGCAAGCAGGTAAAAAAAACCCTGACATTTCTGGTCCCTGCTAACCATTTTTGTGAAACTCACAAGAAGAGTCTCCAAGGAGCAGCCAGGGTTCCAGTATCTGTGTCCCTCAGGGGACCTTCAGTACTAGAGTTGTCAGAATGGCCCTGGCCTCAGAAGAGGTTTGTCAAAATATTTCCAAGTAATTTTGCTTTTTCATCCAAAATTTGTAGTTTCATCAAAATACATTACTATTAGCAACTTGTCGGTATTAATGTAGTATGAATAGGGGATGATTCTCAGAGAAAGAAAAGGGGAGTAACAAGCAGGAAGAAAGGCTGAAAGGTGGCAATAAGGAGAATTATTACTGGACAGCAGCATCTACAACTCTCACAGGAGTTCTGTAAGAGATTTATTATAGTTCCATATTTTCTGGAATTTGAACATCAGGCAAACCTATCTAATAATTACAGCTCCAAAGGGAAAAAAAGAAAGCACTTGCACAGAGGTTTGTCCTAAAACCAAGCATGGTATTTGCATATATTGTCCCATTCTAACTGGATAGAAGGACTTCTGCTAGGCCAGTGGCATAATGTGCAAGTCAGTAGCTCTTCTCTCACTTAAAATGCACTTGTGCTTTGGAGGGAGGTGGAAAAGGACAAAGAGAGTCTTTTGCACACTTTTGCACAGAACAAACCTGACTGTTTGAAAATAAATCTGTCATAAAATAAGAATATCTTTCCTTAGGCTCATTTATCTTTTTTTCCCCCTCTGATTTTGTTCTTTGTCTTCTTTCAATATATGGTATTATTCTTACCACTATTTTTGCTATTTACACATTGTTTCACCATTCCACATTCTGTCTACTCTTTTTTCCTGTTCCTGTTTTATTCTCAGTTTGCAGCATTTTTTATCATCAGACAGCCTTTTTGTCCCTTTTCTGCTTTTTCTCTTTACTCTCCTTTCTTCTTCTCTTATGTAGGAAGGAAACAATAAAGAAAATTCAAGTAAAATATACTGGTGCATCCATGTGGGACTTTGTAGAATTAAATGCAACAAGCTTGTGATCTGCAGAAATAAAATCAATCAATTGCAATTTAAATACCAACCAGTTCAATATTGTAACTCAAACATTTATTCAAAATTAATGAGTGATTACAGTATCTATTCCCCTGCATATGTCTAGCTTCTAAGTGTTAGAAAATCCATTCAGTTTCTTTAAATGAAAAATGGATTATATAAATATGGTATTTCATTACTGAGATTCAATCTTTTGTGAAATAGTTGTATTTGTAAACTGCTTTTCTAACTATGGCTAGTTAAAAGCACTATTAGAATAAAACATGTCTGAATCCCAGGAACAAATAAAAATGTACTGCTGGCAATAGGCTTGGAGGAAAAATCCAGTATGACTTGCATTACATTTAGACATGTAATTCTTTGTGATATATACAGATTTTTATATGGATGGTATTGTTCCTTGCAATCATTCCAGTCAGAAAGGGACTGCATTTATCAGCTGACAAATTGATTGATTTAAAATAAAAATTGAAATAAGGTACAATGGGGTACAGAATTCTTCTCCACATGTGTGGAGTCAATATCTCTGTTGCCTTTATGAACCATTACATGCTAATGACCTGATTAACAGCTAACAGCCAGTCTTGGAGGATTAGGTTTTGGGTTTGCTTTGTTTCTTCCACAGTCTTTCTATCTTTTGCATGGTGACTTTTTAGCTAGATAGGTAGCTGAACCAGCTAAATGTTGATAGTCACAGGAGCATGAATGCAAGGCAGGGGTAAGAACTTGGGATGTAGGCATCCCTGAGATTTCATTATGTTTTATCTTAATGTAAAGATGAATCTTACGTAGAACTGATTTTTAACAGAAGAGGTGAACTTTTATATGAAAACTTATATCTGAAATTTTCCTGAGAGCCCAGTCATTTGTCTCTAATACTTAATTTACTTGTTCTTATTTGGGACAGATCATGGCAATTGTTCATTATGAAAATAAGCACTATTCCACTTATTTCAATGTGAAAATGGATCCTTGGCAGATGAAATATCATGAGCTGTTAATAATATTCTGCTTCAGTAGGAGTTAAAATGCTCCTTGCATTTTGTCAACTCAAGCTATGATTCTGTGGATGGATGAAAGAATCAGTCAGCAAAGAGGGGAATATCATCTCAGGTTACACTGTTTCATTCTTTTTCTCAATAGGTCACAATGAAACAAAATGTTCTATTTGACTCAAAGCATTTTTGTTGTCCATTTTTTTTTCAACATGATAAGAAATAAGGCTTCTTGATATTTTGTACTGAGTTTAACTTAATCTTACTCACCAGTCTCTAAAGCAAAATTTCCCCCATCATCTTAGTCCTTGGTTTTTATTTTGTCTGCATCTTAATGTCAAGTGGCTAAAGGGCAGAAGATATCTCCTAGCTTTTTTGTCCTTGCCAAAGGTGACAGAGACCTGGATGAAATACCGAAAAAAAAAAAATATTTTTTTCATTGTGTTTAGACTACATTTAAACCTATTTCCTGATGAGCAGTCTAGTGCACTCCTTGGTATCCTGGTTTCCTATTTAGAATAGAAGTTATCAGCTCAGTATGAGGACTGCAGAATAAAACAAAATGCATGACAAATACAAATTATTGTTTCTTTTCATTCTCTTCTCTGCCAAATAATAATTTAAAAAAACAAAACAAAACAACATAACCCTTCTGGAGATGTATAGTGATAAAGGCAGCAACCTATGTAGCTGTCTCACTAGATATCTTCAACCAAATTCATTAAAAAAAAAAAAAAAAGTTATGTGAACTCGTGTCTCTGCCTTCCCCATTGAGATGGCAAAGTCTGGATGAGTTGAGTGCATGATTTGAGAGCCCGTGTTTTAGCAGTAAAAATAGCTCTTTCTGGTAAATCTTCAGATAGATATCTAGGCAGAACCCGAACAAGCACATTAATGAAATAAAATCAAGCTTGACTAGAAGAAGCAAGTTTCTGTCTCAGGAAAGGCTTTGTTTGTAGTGTAGTTGGCAGTTCTTTTGAAATAATGGGGCTCCTCCACTGACTGGCACTAATAAGCATGGCCAGAGGAATTTCAGATCGAAAAATAAATGAGGCAGAGTGAAGTAGGACAAAGGTGTTGCCAAGTGCCCTCCTTTCAAACATACAAGGATGTGTCAGTCTAAGAATAATGTGTTCAGATCTGCTCAGCAATACCAGGAATACCAATTGCAGGTTTGATCAGAGACAGAGAAATTTGCCTTACTGAGATATTTTTGTCTTTATAAAATAATGACTGAGGCAGGTGACTAACATTAGCTGCAGATTTCTCAGGCTCTCTTGATTTTTACTGGTTCCTAAATGTGTTACAAACATCTTCATAATGGAGGATGTAATAGTGAATGACTCACAGACAAATTTGTTATGTTGTCAAATGCTGCTTTTCAAAGACAGCCTGCTTGTTACTGTAGTGGCAGATATACAGAAGTCTGTGGGCTTGGTTTTGTTTCAGGTTAAGGTTTTTTCCCTTGTTTGTGCAGTTTTTCTGCCTATATCCATTGCTTGGCATAGATGGTATATTTACATTGGAAACAGAAATCCTAAGAGAGCGTTCAGAAGGTAGATATGAATCATCTGGACTTTGCCTAAGCGTATTGGGAAAACTTACAGTTTCCAAAGTTTCTGGACATTAATCTATGAATGTTTGCTTGCAGGAGTCCACTACACCAGATACACACAATGCTGTTTGGACTGAACAGCGAATTTCAATGTTCCAACAGTTGGCACTTAATTTGTGGCTACAGCCTTTACTTCCAAATACACAGCACTTCAGTTTCAGGGAAAGAAAAGCCATCTTCCTTCATTTCCTGCTGGCAAAAGTTCATGGATTGCAGATAATGAAATAACATTCCTGTAGACCTGGATCTTTCCTTGGTTAGTTTCTGCAGCTAAAGGAAGGACAGCAAGGCCCTATCAATCATTTCTGTGCTTGATCTGGAAATTCTCTCTCACATGAGAGGAAATGACAGGGTTTTTCTTGTTAGTGCAAGTGAAATCGGCTGCCGAGAGAAGGCAGAATGAAGGACCCTGTGGACAGTAGTCTCCCTGAGACAGCTCTTTCTCCCTACTATGCTTTCAAATTCCTTATGTTAGTTTGCAATGGTAAGAAACCCCACACAGTTGTCAACATCAGGTCATAATCACAACTGTCCATTTTACAACTGAACATTGAGGCAGCAATGTCTAAATGGCTTGTCCCAGAGACATAGGATTTGTACAGCACAGCAAAAGCCATGAGGACTGTTCATGTAAGCTGTTGTGTGGGTCTCTTTACTCCTCTGTGCATAATGGTCTTACAGTCAGGACCACTACAAAGATTTAATTATGCTGGATTTACACAGAAACGTATTTTAATAGCTTGGAATTTCTTAGAGTTTGTTGTTTGTAGTTGTACATTTTTGCTCACACATAGGCCTTGTGAGCTAGTACCTCTTATACTCAGATTGAAGTGTAAAGTTTTGTATTGGGAACATATACAGCCTGCAGCAAAGCAGGATACCTTGTTGTAATCAAGCCTCTACCAAACAATACTTAATTTATAAGAATGTGGAACTCATTATAGCTAAACTCTCATATATTAGTGTCTTTTTTGTTTGTTTTCCTCCTCAGAGGAGAGAAATATTGGATAAGGAGAAAAAGTGTAAATCTGGAACAGCATTTTGTTTCTAAAATTATGATTATTCTGAAATGATTTTCCATTTACTGTTATTTGCTCAGTGATCAGAAGAAGAATGTATTAATTTTTCATTGCATTTGTTTTCATGGAAAATCTGGTGATTACTATTATTAGGATTATGGACTGAATCATTTTTCCCTGTAACACATGCTTTCATGGGTCCAATTGGTTGTGTATTAACAATCGAAGAAACTAACAAAGAAGCAGTAGAAGTGGTTTTTTTCTGAGCTCAGATAAGAATACAGGCATATTTACGGGCTTTTCTTTTCCTTGGAGGCTGTTATGATATCAAATTTGGTCAGTCTTCCCTTCAGTAGGATAAAAACTTACTTTTTCTTTCCTGCAAAAGAGAAAATTTTGAAGATTTAACATTGCCTTCGTTGTGTTTATCTGTGAGAGATAAAATTGTCACTCTCCATCTTGGCTTCCACACATTGTAAAACCTTGGTCTTTCCTTAATTTATCTGGAAGGTATGTAAACATGATACTGGTGTTCAGTTTCCTTCATCAAAATTACAGGTAGTTTTGTTTCATCTGCATTTTGAATACCTCTCTTCTTTTTCAGGGTGAGTTACTAAAACTAAAAAAATTTCAGTCTGAACATCTCAATTTTTTTTTTATTCCATTTCTATGTGAAAGAATGATTCCTCAATTTTCTTGCTGTTTTATAATAGAGTGGGGTTTGTCAGGCATTGATTTCTGTGGTGGTGTGTATATGGGTGTTGTACTATAACTTCTCAAATGGATTTTTCCTGGCTTCCCCATGTTAATTGGTTTGGTCCAAGTTTTCTCCTCCCTCTCCCAGTTGTCCATTTTACCCCAACCCTGCCCCTAAATCCAGATTGTTCTTTTCCCTCCTCATGGGGTAAACTCTGGCACCACATAAGATTTCCTTACTTTGAAAACGTTTACAAATCAAGACTTTCTATGCTAGTAGGTCCTACTGGGTAATTTGAATTTTTGAACACTAGTTTATCATAGCTCTTATGCTGTATCAGCAAAACACAAGTGCAGTTTCAAAACCAGACCTGGGATATCAATGGTGAAACAGTGCTGCAAACAAATGTCTTATGCTCTATCCAATGAATATTTCAGTGTTCAATATTGCCTATTGGTTGTATATAGTTAATTGAAAAACAAAAAAGCATCCTGATATTCCAAGGGTATGTAGCCATAAAAATGACTAAAGAATTGCTAGAATTTAATGTTGTACATAGAACCTACCTGCAGGAAAGCTTTACTTTATAGACTCATTTAGACATTGACAGCCTAAGATTTAGGATAAGCCATTCTTAAGTTTTGCAGTATTTTCAGAGTAATAAAATTATGCTCATATGTTTCTCAAGTTTCACAAAAGTCAGTTAGTCAAGTTTTCTTGCTTCTGGATATCCAAGTTAAAAATTAATATGTATGGACTAGAAAGAAGCATTTTAGGTTTTTATTTACAATGTTCAGGGATTTTCTGACATCTATGAGATTAAAATGATTTGTAGGTCTCTACACATAAAGTACACTGTGTACTTGAGGTTTTCTATATAAATTTTATTTGTACTGCAATATAATTACAAGCATAAAAAAGTAGAATTATTTATATTAATAGCAGAACAGCAGCACCTATTTCTTTCTTAGATTATGTTGATGTCCCATAGATTTTTAAAAGATTCTATATATGTATGCTCTACAAATTTCTTTATGCATTTCTCAATATATTATTTTTTTTGTGGACATTTTAGGGTAAGGATAAATTCACTTAATAACTCTGTGTGCCTTCATTTTAAAAATATTGACTATTTGTCTCCTGAATAATTGCTGTATCGGTGATTACTTACAAAAAACATTCACAGCTCTGCACAGTGAATAGATGGGTAGTAAAAATTATATGCTAAATAATTTATTTTTTCAATCTCACAATCTAGGAGAAATGATCTTGCTTTAAAAACAAACCAGAAATAGATAGAGCAGAGCACTATATAATCAGTATCAATTTTTTTTTTCTAGAAGGAGTCTTTATAAATACAGCTACAGTGACATGCTTACAGCTCAATAGATTGATCATTCAGGGCACTTACTCTACCAAAAGTGACAAGAAAAGATAGTTAGCTCCACACAATCAACCATGTGCATTGAACCAATACTTACAACGTGATAAAGAAATATTGTTCATGTAAGACGAATACATTCTAAATCCTTTTGCAACGATATAGAATCTTTTCTATAGAAACTTGCCTAATAATGCTAATAAGATATTTGCCATCAATGTGATGTCTTTATATAATCTAAACTTTAAAAAAGACCCTTGTTGGAGTGCTATGACTACAGAGAGCAATGGATTTTCTCTATCTTCTGGGTTTTATGATTCAAAATCCTTTCTATTTGTTTAATCAGAAGGATGGGAAGGTATAGTTACCTATCTGAGAAGGAACCCTGAGTGGGTTTGGAGGCAAAGTTTTAAAGGGGGGAAGTTTGAACAGGAAATTAGGAAATTTCTGTGTGGTAAATGTCTTGACTTGGCAATTGAGGAAAAAAGTAAGCAGGTGGAATGCTGTTTTGAACAAATCAAGAGCATTGTGAGAACTGAACCAAGTCACAAAAAACTATGCATATCTAGAGACAACTCTTTGGAATATTTTTGATGGATATACTGCTTGGAATAATAATAACATCCGTATATTACTATTCATTATCATATTATAGCCAAATATTAATTAAATAATCAATAATTATCAAATTATAGCAAAAGCAAATGACAGCACAATCGTTGATGCTGAATGTGCTGGATAAATTGCTTTTTGAAATTGCTTCACAGGACCTGTTGATACCTTCTGCTTGCCTTTCATTCATCATGGGGTCACCTTTACCAACCTATATAAGAGAAGGGCATGTTCTCATCAAATGATATGAAGTTATCCTTACAGCAACAAGAGGAAACTGCAGTGTAAGTCTCTGAAACAATCTTGTTCAGTGTAATACTGTTCCTGGAGTCTTGCTGAACACTTTTATCAATATTTAGTCAATAGTGCTGGCAAAGGTTTGGAAAGCAGGAAGACATAGGGGCCATTAGAAAGTTCATATATATATTTATTTTGAGTAATCTTTCATATTCTGATGAGGTATCAGATGCTGTTAGATGTTTAACCTCTGTAGTCAAAAGTCCTATGTGATTTTTATTTCTGTTTGTCTAGTCCAGTTTTGAACCCATACTGTCAGCTTCTACTACATGATCTGAGACCGAGTTCCACATCCAAACTTGCAGTGGACCTTGTGGGATGCAACGCTAACTAGATATTGACTTCCCCTTGGTTTGGACTGCGTGCCTGTTGTGTGTTCTGACTCCTAATACCTGTGTTTGGAAACACAGTGAACACCCCATTCATATTCAACCTCTCTGTTTATAATTTTGCATTCCTGCACAATTTCTCACTCAGTCCTGTTTCTTTCAGGCTCAAGAAACCCCATGTATCCATTTTTTCTTTATATGAACTGTCAATAGCTTTTCTCATCATTGCTAACCATTTGTCCTCTGACAGAAGAGGACTAACAGCACACATAATTTCCAAGATTTTATATATGATGGATCTGCACAGTGGTAAAATATTTTTTTCTTTGTTTTCTTTTTTTTTTTTTTCCCTAATAACTTGTAATATGGCATGTTTTTACCTGTACTGAACTTAGGTTTTCTTGCCATTTGACTGTACAGCTCAAAGAACATTCTCTTGCCTGATCCTGATATTCCAGAAGCTCAGAGCCTATCATCACTGCACACATCAGAATGAGATTGTTTTGTTTATTTTTTCTCCAGTGTGTTGCACTATATAGAAATTGAATTTTGGCTCTGTATTTTTGTCCACTTAGTACCACGATTGTCATTATTGCAGTTCTTTGCAATTAGCATTTGCCTGCTCTATTGTTTGGTGTTATATGCTAACAACCTTTGCTGCTTCCTTAATATTTCCATATCAGTTATGAACCTAATATTGAATACACCTCATATAATTCCACTAATGTTTTTCCTGTGTCATGGAAAATTATAATTTGTTCAGTAACTTTTATCTTTCATCCTGTTTAATCCATGTGAAATCTTGTTATTCCTTGGACACTTCACTTCTTCAAGAATTATTGATGATAAATCATGTTGAAAACTCCTTGGAAGTCCAAGTAGACTGTAATAAATGCATTTTCCTTATTCATGTACTAGCTTCTTCAAGGAACTTTGATGTCTTTGATGTGTCTTACAAAAAACATGCTGACTGCTTCTCAGTGTATCTTATCCATACACTAAATTCTTTTTCTTACTTTAGTTTCTAACAATTTTCCTGGCAAAGCCATCAGAGATAATGGTCAGTAGTTCCACAGAACTCCAGGAAAAAGAAGCTTAACAGATGTCATCCTCCAGCCTGCTGGTGCTTGAAAAGAATTAAGGGAGACATTTTACAGCAAAGAAGTAGCTCATTGTTTCAAACTTGGATTTTTCTAGAAGTGTCAGATGAATATGCAACAGGCATTTATTAGTCCCCACTCTTCTTCTATCAATTTTGTGTTTCTTCTTTCTTTTATTCCATCTTTTTTACTCATTGTGATATTGTGCATCTGCCTATGTTACAAGCTCTCCAAACAACAAAACTCCAGCTGGGTTTCTAGTATGTTACATTGAAAAAAGGAAAAATTAAACAGTTGAAAATAGATGAATCCCAACAAAAATAACTAAACCCACAATCATAATAAACAAAACAATTGTGAGGATGGAAATCGACAGGCTATGGTTTATGTCCCAGATACAGATTTCATTAATAAAGAAAAAAATCCTCTGGCAATTTGGACTTCCCTAAATTGAAACTGGTACCAGTAAAAAAAGCTTCTTAAAACAATGATAAATAAGTTTTCAAATCCCACCTGTCACATCTGATCAAATGAGGGATCACACCTTTTGTATAGCATTCCAGGAAGAATCATTAGAAAACTCACAAGGAAGGGTCTGGCTAATATGTTGAAATGATGCTGGCTAAATCTCATGTCCTTGAACTGAACACATAACCTTTCCTGTCTAATTCCAATCTTGCCACCTTTTTTCAACCTTTGCATATTTTCCTTCTTTCCTATTTATTTGTTTTCTGTTTAATTGCATCTAATACATTCAGTCAAAACTACTGTGAGCTGTGACCAGCAAAGCCACTACACGTTCTGTCGTGAGCAACCTGACAGGGATACGATTTTGCTTGTGGCTGTTGAAGTGAGAAGTGGCTGGTTGCTGCCTTTCAAAAACAGCAAGGTTACAAACAGCAGTGAGTATCACAGACACAAATGGCATTTTGCTTGTTTTTTTTATTTTGTTTTCTGCACTTTCTTGTATATTGTATATTTTTCTTCAAAGCAACAGCTTGCTTTTTTTTTTTTTTTTTCACCACAAATCCAGTTTATCTTACTTTACTTTGCCTTAAAAAGGACAGTTGTTTTCATTTTTACCTCTAGTATACCACCAAACTGTTTTCCCCTTGGCAATTTCTCAGAAATAGTGAGGGGAATAAATTGGAAGACATTGTCAAAATGAAGAATAATATATTTTGTATTTCAAGCTTTAATTATTTTTCATATCTTTCACTGCACTGCACTAAGAAGAACCTAGCCTGCTGAAACCTGTATTAAAATCTGTGAATCTTAACAGTCTGTTGTTGAATGTCAATGTTGTCTTTGCACCTTTGACACCTTGGGCTCAAGTATTTCATCAAGGTCTACAGAGTCCCTCACACCTTTCTTTATTCTGGACAGAAATCACATTTCATTGTCAAGTAACAAACATTTAGGGGCTGACTGTCTTCAGTACCTGATGCTGGTTTAGATTTGACTCTGTCACTCATTTAGAACAGAAGTTACGGACACCAGAAGCAATATTCTATGAAGGAGATGTGCCCTTGAGGAGGCCTAGGTTCGATATTGGTAGGAAGGTTTCTCAAGGAAGTCGCAACCTAATTCGAGAAAGGAAAGCTAGAATCAAAAGCATAACAAACAGGAGAGGAAGTGGAGAGGAAGGATTAAGCAACCCACAGCAAGAGCATATTTGTTTTACTGATAGATTTATTGGAATTCTGAAATAAATGACAACTTATGTGCTGGAGTAACTGTAAGCAGCAGTTCTGTTAATTTTACTTCTTCTCATTTATGCTAATTCTAACAGTATTCCACTGGAAACACAAGAAGTAGAGGCAGGAATGTCAGAGAGAACCCTTTTTTTTACCAGTTCTTTTGTCCCTGTTAAAGAAGAATCGTGGAATGCATTACTGTTTCCTCCAGTGACAGAAAGAAAGATGGGATCTAAATGTAGAAGTACTATGAAGTATATGTTATTGCTTGTTAGATGTTCTTTCTGTCCAATGTTTATAAATTATGGGATTATGGAGACTTGATATTTTATAGAAGTATTTTTTCCTCTTTAATTGGGATTTTTGGAGACTTGTAAGGTTCTGTATCATGCTAGTAATTCACAATATAAATGTATATTGTATTTTAAAAGTATTTTATATTTTAAAGGCTTATTATGCAGAAAAAAATACTCATTTTATAGATGGAGTACACATGTTGACAGGGGACAACTAAGTTGCTCGGTCTCAGAGGAAATCTGGATATGCAGATAAGAAATATGCTCAGGAGACCTTGGGTCATAAAACTGTTGCCCTTACCACTTGTCCATAATTCTCTGTGCTTATGACAGCACAAGATTAAAAAAGGGTGAACTGGACCAAATCCCTAATGGGTTGCCTTGGCAGTCCAGCAGTAGGCACTGTGTAGAGCAGTGTTTCCTAAACACTAACACAGTTTTGCACTGTTTGTGGCTCAAGGTATTTTGTATTCCATAGCCACAAGAGTCACCTTTTATTTGATGCTGCTCAGTGGAGTTTTCTTCCAAGAGTTAATCTAACAAACCCTGAAACACTTGAAATACTTGAAATGTAAAGATGACTTAAAAATTTAAACATACATTTCTTTTGTGGACAAAGTACCTTTATGTAATCTAATACTCACTAGTTATTACTCCAGAAAATAGCTGTGAACAATAATTCCATATTCACTTTTTCCAAGTCAGTTAGAATTCTGTTAATAAAAATAATATGCCTTCTTGGCTCCCCTTTGCCCAGTTAGAATTCTTCTCTTTGCAATTGCACATAACCAGTACAGTTGCTCTCTGTTCCTGCTCCAGATCAGCTACATCCTTCATGTGCAGGGGGGAGGAAGCCCTGCCCTCAGTATGCGTGGTGTGACCACATGATGGGTTTATAGTGGCAGTTTCTGCTGGCTTATGCTCTACTGCATTCCTAATAGTCCCTATTAGTCTGTTTGCTCTTCTAAATTTTTTTCCAAATAATGTAAATACAGGAGATGCAAGGAAGCAAAAAAGCAAGAAACCTCACCGTAGGTTTTTGGGCCGTTTTCTCATTTAAAATTTTCATGATACTTAGGACATCTCTTTTGTTTGTTCTTTTGGTTTGTGGGTTTTTTTGTTGTTTTTTTTTTCCCTTGAAGTACTATATTTGGTATTTGTTCCAAGTTAGAATGAAAAATAATATGCAGTCACTTCCTAAGAAAGAGAAATTTAAAAACTTCAATTTCTTTCTAGGATCTCTCATCCATCCTCCTTCATTGTGAGTGAGGTGAGCTGCTCAGAGGTCTGTTAATTAGACCAGGAAAACTTTGAGAGTATGAAAAGAATAAAATGTCAGTTCAGCATGCATTAGAAGCCTCCATTGAAATTAGCTTGCTCTGGTAAAGCAACTTCACTTTTAAAATTCTTTATTTTCTAAAAGAAAATACTTGCAGGAGAAATACTGCACTAATTATTTAATTTAACACTGTAAAAGTATTTAAGCACATTTTCTAAATGATATATTTGTTAAGTGAAACTTCTTAATAATGTTCAACATTAGACTAGACTAGGCTAGGCTAGGTTAAACTAGAAAGAACTGTTGAGTTGGAAGTAACCTACAATGATAATCTAATCCAACCCCCTAAACTCTTCAGGGATGACTAAAAGTCTAGGAAGCCTTTTCTACTGCTTGATCATCCTCTTGGTAAAGACTTGCTTCTTAATGTCAAGTCAGAACTTTCCCTTATGCAGTTTTGAACCATTCCCACATGTCCTGACACTGGATAACTGGGAGAAGTGGTCAGCAGCTCCCTCTCAACTTAACCTTCTCAGGAAGCTGTAGAGGACAATGAAGTTGCCACTTAGTCTCCTTTACCAGCACAAAGTAGACCAGCACAAAGGGCTCAGACAGTCCTCAGAGGATATTTGTTCCAGCTCTTTCTTTTGCCCGGTCTGTTTTCCTCCTCTGGGTGCATTCAAGTGCTTTAACAGCCTTTTTAAATTCAGCAGACCCAGGGCTGCACACAGAATGAGGCCACATCCACACTAAATATGTCAGCTTTAAAAATTATGGGTTTTAATAGCTAATGCAATACTGGAAATGCTTCAGCTGATGCCAGAAGCTCTGGTTCAGGTATGAAAGTAGAGTTGCTTCTAATCTGTTACCCAGATGTTGCCCTGACCTTTACCTGCATGAAGGTGGTAACAAGTATCTGCACACCTTCCAGTTCACTAAAAGCCAGCTGAGGATCTCTAATCCATCTTGATATATTGTATCTTTCTGAACTTCCAAAATCAGCTTTTTTTTTCTGTATATACCCTCGCCCTGAGGAAATTTTCAGGGAAGACAGCAACATACTGCAATTAATAGAACTGTTCTGCTACTTACCCACTGTGTGCTCATTAAAGACTTGGTTAATCCCTCTCAGCTGCATAATTTCCCATATAAAGTGCATAAAATTGACTGCCCCACACAGTTAGTGGTTCAGAATGTCTTTGAGATAATCTGATGAAAGGTGAAACTGAAGAAGAAAGGATTGGTTTTATTAGCAGTAATGTTGCAATTAGTTCATTATCCTTCTTAAGAAAGAGCTTTAAATTGTTCTTGTCATAGGAGTTGCACTTCCTCAGAGATAGAAGTGAAGTACAACTATTCTGGTCTGCAGCAACTGTGTGCATTACATCAAATGAACAGCGGAAACAAAATAAATAGGACCTGGTTGTTATTTCAGGAAAATGCTCATTTTCTCAGACATCAGATCATTACTAAAAATGTCACCTGCTATAAATATTTTTCTAATTATATTTTTCAGAGTTGTTAAGTAAAAGCTGTCTCTGCAGGTCTTTATTCTGAGCTAATTGTTTTAATGATAGCTAATCATTAACTGAGTTTTCATGTTAAGGTTATACTATACTTTTATTATACATATATTTTGTGTATATATATATATTTTAATATATACATTCTACATGATTAATTTTTTTCAAGCACCAAGTCAGAATATGTAATGAATTAAATATTTTTCTTTACACTGCATCTTGGTAAAGTTTCATTATGATGCAGATTATCATCTTATCTGCAATTTACGATGGGATTCTGTGCAAAGAGCTTCTGTGCTACCAAAGCTCTTTGTAAATATTTCTGGTAGCTTTTAATCTAACTGGCAAAGATGAAGTAAGAAAGAAAACACAAACAAAACCTGTGTATCTCCTGGGGCACTTCAACCTGATCTTCTACTGCAGCCTTCTGCTCAAACAGTATCATTGCATGAAAATATGTTATATGCTTATATACTTTGCTGGATTCTAATATAAGAGTTAAAAAATGTTCTTATTTCATTGTCGATATTTGAAGAAAATTCAGAGATCAATATCTTTTGTAATCTGGTTCAGCTGTCATAAGAACCATACAGGGAACTATGAAGTACATGAAATTTGCTGTGAAGAGTTATATAGAGTGAATTATTCAAAATAAAAATCTAAATTTCAAAAAATAAAAGTCTTGAATTACTCAAAAATATCTATAATGCTCCATGACAGAAGGTTTTTCTTCAAGGTGCCTGATGACATTTACTTTGTTAGTCATGTAGCATTAGCCTTCTATCTCCATCCTTGATGCCGATTTTAGTCTCTTTCTCTTTCTTTGGAAATCATCACTAATCACAGCCCAGGTAGGCATAAGCAATCTTATTTCAGGATACTGGTAATCAATTTAAATACAATGATACAGAATTTAGAGTGAGCATCACACTGAACCCTTCCAGCCCTTCTGGGTGGTTAGTAGGTGGCTGAGGTTTATACTTTTTCAAGGAGGTTGATTTAGGGATTAAAGGTTAAAAGATTCTTATTCTATACAGATATTTATTTGCAACTCTACAAAAAGGTATCTGCAACTATTTGGTTGTAGAACTGTGATGAAAGTTGGAGTGTCTATAACTTTGAAGGGGATTGTTAGTCAAAAGCCAAATATGTATCAGTAACATACGCAGGCCACAGGAGAAGCTGCTAATCAGCTCATTCTAAGTATGTCATCCACTTCCTCCTTCCCAGTAGTCTTGGACTATAGCTCAGTGATTACATCTCCCTGGGTCCTTGCCAGCCTTGCCCTCCAACCTGTGATGGATTGTCAGCAAATCTTTGCTACCTAACATCAAGACCATGTCCAGATGATGTCTTTAAAAACTATTATAACGTGCTGGGTTTTAAAAAGTCAGCTATCTCAATAGTGACTAATGAAATCCCATCACTCTTTCTGGCTGAAGTGTCCTCTGTCAAACCTCCTGCTTCATTTACTGGTCAAAGTCCATTCACATGTACGTGGAACAATTTGTTGCTGCAATATATGTAATCAGATGTCCAATGAACTCTGTGAAGAAAATAAACCTCATCATAGTTAAGTCACAAAATAGAAATTTGTTTGTATTCTGTAATTTTGTCAAACTAGAATAAAGAATACAGCCACTCTGTCACTTTCAGTCTGTGAAACTGATATTATACTACATATTATATTATAAACAGCACAAAAACTGAAAGATTTTTTCCTCTTCTCACATGGTTGATATTAATGAAGGTCATTCTGGGGGTAATGTGTGAATCTGACAAGAAGTATCCAGAAAGGTCTTTCTTTTATTGATTATACAAATCATAAATAGTATATATCCTCTGGCTAGGAGCTCACATAACACTGTCTCTAAATACAGTATGCTTGACCATTTCTTAAATACCTTTTTATTTTTTGCCCTGACTTTAAAATACCAGTTTAGTCAGAGTTGCAGGTATGATTTTGAATGAATTATAGGTAGCTTTTGCTTAAGCTTGTAAAGCGTGTTATGTCATGACACCAACATAAATACTCAGAGTGGATCAGAGGTTCATCAAAGGATTTTACTGAATTTTTTTTTTTTAATTAAATAAAATCTTCATTGGAATTAAAACAGACAAATAAAACAGTTAACTTTCCTGGAAACCAGTTTCAGGATTGGAGAAGCCATGGGTAGTTACAAACAATTCATGTGAAGGATATCATAAGCATCATGTCACACTCATATTTGTTGTAGATATATATACTAAAGGAGACCCACAGTATTTTTTAGTCGTATCTGAAGCTGAAGTCATATATCAGTGCCTAGATCTTGAAATAGCCTCTGCTACACTGTGTAACTGTTAAAAATCCAAAAGGCGTTTTCTTTATTTTTCCATATTTATTTTTGTTAGTATATGTGCTAACACATCAGTGAAGTAGTCATGACTGAAATATTTTCAAACAGTAGAATCATTAAATAATGTATTTAGGTTATGGCTAATATGCAAAATTTAAAAATAGCCCTAAGATTATTTTATATATTTAATTAAACTTTGTTTTTAAAATGTAAAATACTGAAAATAAGAAGATCTAAATGGAATTGTCTGGAATAAGATCAGCAGCATTAGTGTTGGAGAAAGACATATTTCTATTTTAAAATAAATGACTTACACAGAAAACCTCGAAGTACTCCTCTGATTTGGTGTAGGTAAGCCTCAGCATTCAGATTATGCTTTCCAGTGGAAATGTAAAAGCACATAATGTAACTGAGTAACTGATAAATTTTCTTGTTAGTTTAGCTAGCATGATCAAGAAAGTTTTATTTTAATTAACTTGAGATTCAGAAGGATTTGAGGATTTTCAGCATTAGCTACTTCTGTGTTCCTGTAGAAACAGCATCTTTTATCATGCTCATTCTGTAGAAAGGAATATGATTTAATCCCTCTAGAATTTTCTTCTTTGATTATCTTGAGTATTAGTATGTTCTTTAGAATTATGTGGCATCATTTCACATTCAGAGACATGCTGAAAGTAGGTAAGAAAATGAAGGCACTTCACTGCTTATCTGGATGGTTATACTGCAAGAATTACATATTAATAACACTAATCTGTTCAATAGTGGCACCTGGAAGCCCCTTCTGAAATTAGTGCCTTACTGTTTTCACAGACAAAAGATGGTTCTACCCATTAGCAGCTTGCAGTCTCAACACCTAAGACTGAAAAAGGCTAGGAGAAATCAAGGATTAATTCACCAGATCCCACAAATGGAGAACTATAGCATGGAGGTTTGAGACTGAAAGGTTTGGTTTATTTGGATATTCTTTTCCTCAGAAAGTTTTGCTGATATGACTTAAGGTATAAATTTAAACTGAGATGGATTAACCAATAACCGGTAGGAAATGTTTGTGAACAGTCACAATAACTTGATTTTTTCAGCTTAGCAGAAGTCATTTGGGAACAGATTTACCTAAACCCAAATAAGCCACTCTTATTCATAAAGCCCAAGGTCCACACGATGTTTTGCATTCAATTAAAATCCATTTTAATTATACAATTCCCATGAATATATGCTTTAATTTGTAAGCACACTCATAAATAATCTGAAGGCAGAGCTGTGACTTTGACCTGGGAAGGACTGTTGTTGGGCTCATTGTGTGGTCAGGAAGACTTTTTTTTTTTTTTTTTTTTTAGTTCAAATCCAAATTTCTTAATCATCTGAAACAAAGTGTCAAAGTGCCCAATGCTCTTCTTGGTCTATTACTTACTATCCAATGTGACATCTTTGCAGGCTCTCATGTGAACCACCAGTTAATGTATTTCAACCTTTTATTAACTTTAGGGGTGAACTAAATAGGATGGATTTCAGTGGAACTACTGGCACAATAAATGCTCATGCAACTTCAGCACAAGTAAAGCTGTATTCAGAATCTGGTGTAAAGCTGAGCATAAATTATAGCTTCTCTGTAGGGAGGATTGTTAATATTTTAATATAAAGATTTTTCTTCAGTACAGGCAGGAAAAGAAAAAAAACCCCAAAACCTAACCTCCAGCTAACAAATTTTTAAAAAAGCAAAACATCACCAACATCATGTTTTTGAAGGGTTCAAAATATCCAGTAAATTGCATGCATTTGTTTGATTTTAAGACATATTTAGTAGCATAACTGTATGCAATTCCCTTTAAAAACCACTATTCCTGTGAGAGACTCCACACTGCCAGAAGCACTACAGCACCTCTTCAGACACTACAGTCCAAGAGGCAGTGGGCCACAGAAAGTAAAAGAAACCAGTTTTTAAAAAGTAATCAATGCAAAATGGATTTGATGTCAAGCCAAGGCAAAAATGACCAAATTTCTCAATTGGAAGTTGACAAACACCGTTAAAATCAAGGTCTGCATCAAAAGATTTTAATTGTACATAATCTGTTCTTGCTAGCAGAGAGAAATATTAAGGGGAGAGTTCTAATGCTGCTGTAAGAACATTAATTATCTTGGCAATAGTATAACACTGAACTTTTATCAGCTATTAATTAGGCTTGTAACACTTGATTTGCAGGTTAGTTTGTGTTATATAAGACCAAGATTTTGAAAATTACTACTTCTTTTATATGCCTTCAAAAGAAGAAAGACCCCTCTTCTGTTTCTCTCATTTTCTGATACTCTCAAGATCCTTTTGATAAGCACCAAATATTATCAATACGCAGGTTGACATGAGCAATAAAAAAAAGCAAAGTTTTAAAAGTACACACAGTTTTTATTCCCCTATTTAGAAGGATTTCAAATTTTAGGTCCTGTCCTGTGGGATTCAGACTTTGAACATGGACTCAATAGAATTAGATTCCAGTAATACTTTCAAATTACTGTTGTTGCTGTTTTGGGAAGAACATCTTGAATTTTCTTATAAAGCGTATGTATGTCATTGTGGTGGTTTGAAACGGAAGTGAGTTTTTTTTTTCCGGATTCAGTGGTCAAGCCAATGAGTGCTCAGGTTTGAATATTGGCACCTGGTGTGGCCACTGAGGACAGGGATCCGCCTCTGAGCACACAGGGGTTAAAGCAGAGGGCTCCCAGGAGAACGCTCTCTTGGTTCCGGTCTGTGCAGGAGCTCAGGGCTCCCCTGCCCAGCTGCGGGCTGGCCGGGGCAGGGGAGGCCATGCGGCCTGGCCAGGTAGGCCTTGGGCAGAGAGGGGGAGAGGAGTTCCTGCAGGATGGAAGGGTGGAAGAAGAGCAGGACCCCTGAGAGACATCAGGCAACCCCTTTCCCACCACCANCAAGAAGGACTCCTATCTCTCCTTAAAGAACTGAGTGCTGATTATCAGAATGGTGGTAATGGACTGAAGATGAATTATTTAAAAGATGGTAACATGATTGGGAATTTAAGTCTTGTCTTACTGTGTTATGCTGAGATTTTGGGTGGGGGGAGGAGGAGTGTTTTTAAGGTTTTCATCCCCTTCTGTGTGTTTTCCTTATATATTGTATGTAATAAAGTTTTTCTCCTTTTTTTTGTTCTGAAGTTAGAACCTGCTTTGTTCTGTTTTTGGTCACATCTCACAACAGACACCAAGGACAGTGTATTTTCATGGAGGCACTGGCTTTGTGCCAGCGTCAAACCATGACAGTCATCAACAACTGCTCAGTGAAAAAATGTAGAGATAATAACGTTCTTTTAACAAAAATGCAAAACAGTGTATATCTTGCCATAGATAAAAACATGATATTTACATTTTCATAGAGATATTGAATATGAGAGAAGCTCCTATTCAGTTCAAAATACAGGTCAAAGTGATTCTGTTAAAACATCACACCAGAAGCTGTTCAGACTTTATTAAGCTAACCCCAGTGTGGTTCAAGGTTTTGTCATTAGATGCAGTTACAAATTCAGTCTCTTTCCTAGTATCTGTTGGTTTGCTCATCTCTGCCTGTGGCTAAAGGTCTTTCCTGACGTTTACAGCTTCTTCTTCTTTTATTTTTTTTTTCCTGGATATTTGTTCCCCACTATCTAAAAAGAAGAGAAAAGTAATTTTAAAAAGAGATTATTTAGAAAAAGTAAGGTTTTACTCAGGTATCAGTCTTACATCCATAATATCTGCTTGTTACTTTTTCTATCTCAATCTGCTCCTATTCCTATACTTACTTTGTCTTCTCCTTCTTATTTCTGTACTTTGCATTCTGGCCTTCATGATTTTTCTCTTACATGCTCTATAACTCTGTGAATTACCTCTGCATTTTGGGAACCCTTTAACTTCTGTTTGTAATTACAAAATGTACCTATGATCTGTGTCTGAGTGTTTGAGTGGCTGTTGTGGTGAACTTAGGAAAGAAGGGAAGGTTTTCCATTGACTGATATTTTATGACAGTTGTAAGGCAGAAAGTGTTGTTCAAATGTCTGGTCTGTGCATTTGTATGTTCAGACTAAATGCACACAGAGTTTAGTAAGAGCTTCAGAGAAGTCGGAGTTGGATGGTATGGAGTAATGATATTAATAGCAATACTTACCAGAACACAAGGAAGTTCTGCATGTCTTCTCTCTAGTGCTTATAGGGAGAGAGGTTTAGAAAAATATGAGGCAATTCACAGCCAATAAAATTTATCAACACATGCCAAATCTTTCTTAAAAGGCTTATTTAAAGCTCAGAATCATGCTTTCTTTCCAGCAAAAGCTCTAAAAATTGTAACAGTCACTTCTAAGCATTTTTGGGGAAAATTGCCTTGTATTCCAATGGGATTTTTGAGCTGTGTAATTTTTGGGCATACATGTGGAGGAGGATGCCATACTTTCTTGTCTATTTGAGCAAGGAAAGAGAGGTAGAGGAAAAAGCAACAAATGTGTATCCCCCCAGTCAATAATACTTTCTTGACTTTAAGACCACTGTGTGTACAATGCAGCCACCTGACAGAGCCAGAAGAGTGTGCCAATGCCTTATCTCTCTGCTGAGCTCATCCAGAGTGTTTGATGAAGTGCAGTCAACGAGAAAGATAACAATGAAGTATTTCCACCCTTTCATTTCTGCAAATCCCTTGTCATGGGACTGTGTCAATCTGCAAAGAGAAATTCCCTCTCTCTTGTCCCTTGTTTTTTTTTTGGTTTTTTTTGTTTGTTTGTTTGTTTTTGTTTTTTTTTAATGCAACACATTTTAATTTCCCAGTGGAAAAAAGGGGTTCTTTTATATCTGGACCCAATGTGAAATACTTTACTGCTTTTAAAATTTAAGGTTTCTGTGTTGGCCAGTCCAGAAAATGATTCATCTTTACTCCATTAAAATGTAGTGTGAACACAATTAATTAAAGACACTGACTGTTCCTAAAATGGCCTGCAAATATTCCTTTGCAAACATAAAACAGTGTCAGGTATAGGATGAAAGGCAACATTACTGCTTGATCTTGGCAGTGAACAGTAGGATAATGTACAGCTCAGTAGTGCATTAACATTTTCAAAGACTATGATTTCCATTTCTTATCATACAAAAGAGAAACCCAAAAACTTGAAAACATAAAGCAAAGGAAGAGATAGTGTAGAAATAATACTACATATATCAACTACCTGAAGTGTTAAGTGGAGCAAGTTAAACTTTGAATAACATAAATCATATTTGTCATAGCTGAGAAAATCTTTGGAAGTATTTTCCTTCTTTAAACTTCATTTTTAAATTTAAAAGATGTTTCTAATGAAGATTATCTTTTGATACATGATGTAGGGCATGACTTATAAGTAGATTCTGCAGTGTTCTGAATATTTGTACATGAGATATTGCAGTACAGGAGATAGAAAACTGCACTAGAGCAGAAAGCAACAGTATTACCCATATCCTCTGTCAAAGCTGTCATCTTTTGGCACTGATGCTTGCTCTGCACTTTCATGGTGGACCTCTGGCAGCTGCTTTTCATAACACGACTCCAGCTGAAAAGATTGATACCAGCCTTCATTTAAATAAAATAACTTTCTGAAAAATGGTTGGAACATACTTAGGCATGAAAAGGGAAAATTCCACACTGTTTCCTGCTCACAATATTGAAAAATGGGCCATGTTGTGCAAAAGCTATTTGAATGATCTTTATGTTGTTTTATTTTTTCTGGCTGGATCTGATACAGAAGTTAGAGTTGTGTATCAAGACTTGTAAATACACATTTAAGGCTTAATTTACTCTGTGGTCTAAAAGACATTGAGGACTTTATTGAATTGTTTGTGTGAAAGAGAGTTGTCTGGAAATAAAATTCAAGTAGAAAATAAAGTGAGGTAACTCAGTAGCTCAGATGTTCCATACATTTTTCTGTTAAGTAAATAATATGATTGGCAAATTATTTACTTTTAATAATGAAAAATAAAGAGATTTTAATTAGAGGGAGAGCATTAATTAAGATGGAAGTAATAAGATTATTTAAAAAAGGAAAAGTTATATTATACATCTGAATATCCAGTAGGTGGAGCTTCTTACCTCTAAAATGTTTCATTTTACCAGAGTAAATTTGACTTTAAAGCAGTTGATGAGATGCAGTATAAAACTAAATAAAAAAATTACAACAAAGATTGTATCAAAGACAGATAAGACTGTGACATGATCAAAAACCTTAAGCTGCTTTTAGAAGCACAAATTATCTGCTGTCTTTTCCTCAGTGGCACATTTAATGATGCAAAAAAAAAAAAAAAAAAAAAAAAGAGTATTTGATTAAGAAATACTGGCCAAATACATATTATTATAGTTTTCTCTTTTTTTGACGATTAAGTTTTTTGGGTTATGTATTTATTGATGTGTAATGCCTTGATTTGCACATTCAGGGGTTAAGCAGCAGTTCTTACTAATTTCTGCAGATTTTCATACGAGACAGCACCAAGTAATATTTTTAAGATTTCAGAAAGATGTAATAAATATTGAGTTGAAAATAAGTCAGAGAAGTGTTTTCAGATACTCTGCATGGAATTAATTAGCCTTAATTTCTGGTGAGGATTATATACAATTAATTTTTTATGATATATTATTATAAATTGAAGTTAATATTTGTGAGGAAAACTTGAGGTAACTTGAGAACAGGCTAATATTTCATATTTTTACTGTAGAATGATATTTGAACTAGCCTTAAGTTTTGATGAAGGATAACATTTACCCTGTTATATATATCATGTTTGTCCAGACAGCTTGAACAGTGGCAGAAACCTGACTTCAAAGATAAATAAATATTTCGGGAAGTATGGACTTTGCAAGGGAAGGCAGTTGCTGCACCTTCATATTTATATTCTGTGGGCAAATTCAATCATTTCCTCTGCAGCAGTTTGGATTCAGCTTCTGATGCTTGAAAAGATACCTAAAGCTCAGCCTGTGTTAACAGAATTCCACCTGAAGTAGACAAAAGGCTGAAGAATTTAGTGTCAAGTGTCTGTAGCACTCAGACCTAGATATTGGTAGGTATTTGAATTTGGTGATTGTAGATAAAAAAAAGCAGTAAAAATTCTTAGGGTTTATGTTGTTGCTGTGAGGGATTTTGCATAAATATTGCACAAATATCTGTGAAATCTGGAACTTTCGGAATAGCATGATATATAATTCAAGGTCTAATTGAAATAAATCTTAAGTACCTTGGGATTTCTGCATATATCAGCCAAGGTTTCATTCTGTTTTACTCAAAAAGATTGAAGTCACAGGATGGAACATGAGACCTTTATTAATAACGCAGATTTACACTGGACAACTGGAGAGGGGCAGTGTCTATTAGCCTGGACAAAGCGTGTCTTTGAATCTTGTGAAACAGTGCAGTTCAGATGAGCAAGGTGGCTTTCACATTGTCTGTGCCTACCGGTGTAGATGCATCCTAATCTCTTTCTGGATTTTGAGCCTGATGATTTCAGTAAATAATGACGAATTACCTCTAACTTTGTCGCCTTCCCCCCAGTTTCTAACACACACATGTTCATACCTTTGCAAACACACTGTGTTTTCACACAGGACCACAAAACAGGTAAAGACTTTTAAATAAATTAAAAATTCAGATTTTCTTTAGGACTCCATTTCACAAATATGCTTCTCTTTGCATTAATTCACACCTGATTCTTACTGCCTTTAGTGTTCCTTTTTTGACCTATCCCACCACAAGATACAGAATTCCTTCTGTTCCTTCCCAAAAAGCTATTTTCCCTTTCTTCAGAAAAAATGGTAGCTCTTCTCACTGTATTTTCTTTTCCTCTTTTTATTCTTTTCTTTCTCCATAAACAACTGTTTGAAACTGCATTGAAAACTGGTGGATTCCCATGGGGCAGACTGGCACCCTGGGAAAAGCTTCAGTGGGTTTCTGTTCTTTGTGCAAGGCTGTGCTTGCTGAGCTCTCTGCCAACAGAAGCCAGGGAAAGATGCTGTGAAGAGTCTCCCTTGTTCTGGTGCTGTTGGATGTGTGGGCAGTCAGACACAGTGGACAGCCAGCACAGGGATTAGGTTCAGCAAAGAAAGTCAGAGAGCCTGAAAGGAAGACACTTTTGGAGTCTCTTGAGGTCAGGAGCAAGGGTATAAGATGTTCATGCCAAGCAGACATGAGACCTCTCATCTCTAATTCCTGTTCCTTCGTGGCCCTTTATAACAGTGTTGGCAGAAATCGACAGACTACCTTTGAAGTCTGTAGAGAAAGATGCAAGCTAGAAAGAAAAGAGAGCTGGACTTGTCAGCTGGAACTGGAAATATGGTACAAGCTTCCAGGGGTCCCTGAGGCCTCTACTTTCAAATCAGTGCAAGTACAGCTCTACATGAAAGAACAGGGGCTCATTGGGCTGGGAGAATGAGCTCCTGGGGTTCTGCTGAATGAAAGGGAAAATGAAAAGGAGGGAATGCTGCTCAGAAATACTATTTCATGTGGCATGGAGTTCAGCTGTCTCCTACCAGTTCAGAGTAGGGGACGGTAGCATGACATGATGAGGGTTAAAGTGAGACCAGAGGGCAAAATGCATAGCCATAGGCATAAAAGTGTCTGTGAAAATGCTTTGCTCAGGGCTCTCCAACACTACATTCTCAGTGGTGGTAACAGCAGGAGAATGGCTCTTTGTGCTGTGCTGCTGAATGGGGTAGGATGCTTTCAACAAATTTTCATAACTAACAATAATATAGGGAGAGCAGATGATGTTAATAAATGTCCTGTTTGCAAATATCACTGCAAGATGCAATGTATTGATAGGGAGGAAAATCTGGATGCTAAAGAAACTGTTTATTCACAATATACGTCCATAAAACAGCCAAAATATAACTTCTTAGAAAGCATATGAGATTTATTGTTCACATTCTCATTTTGCATAAATCTGCTTTGTTACTTTGGTTCAACACAGAATAATGCATAAAATGTCCTAGATGTTTTGAAAACAGTATCACAGAGCAACAAAATATTCCACCCCTATGGTGAATATTCTTCAAACAATATCATTTTATTACCAACATCTTAAAAAATGCAGAAATGGGTCAGCAACCCATTTGAATGACTTTACAGGATATTTAATGGTGTACTTAGACAAAAGAAATTCAACTCACCTGACTGCTAAAGCTAACTGAACAAGACAATTTCTTACATGACAAGGATCTGTACACTATAGCTAGCTGTATTTTAGCGATGTAGTAATATTGGATAATTTTCTTTTTATGGGGTTGGCCTGAACCTCTATTTTATTTGGTTTGGGTTGGTTTGGTTTTTGGAAAGATGCAATTAAAAAGATGTAATTATTTCTTAGTATGGCTGAGGGTGATATTTAGCTGAAAACAACCCAGAGGAAAACAAGCTTGTGAATCTATAAAGGGATCAGAATAATACGGTTATGGTAGTTAAGGTTTAGTGCAAAAACAGTTCAAAGAAAGTAGGATTGTAATTTAAAATAACATCTCATTAGTTGGCTTAATTACTCACTGCCAGCTCTAATTGGTTTTTAAGGCTGAAAACCAAAAAAAAAAAACATAGCCTTTAGGAAAAAGAAATTACTTTTACCCCTGGTAAGTTGGACACGAGATGAAGGTTCCTTTGGCAAAGCATAAGATTCTGACTAGGTTTCTTAGCTACTTTGAATTAGACTGATTATTCTGTATTTGGAAATTGAGTCAAACAGCTGCAATATTAATTGCATCTTTCTCTTGCATTTTCTTTACTTTTCCTTATCAGTAACAGAAGTCCTTTAAAAGTATTTAGAAACTATTCTTAAGACCCCTGTGTAAGTAAGCAGTTTACTAGGTGATAATTTAATGCAAAATATGTTTCTTTATGTCTTCACAAGCCTTCTAATCGAGTGTTATCTTCAACCCTCTGTTTGTGTGCTAGCTTGTGTAAGCAGCTGTCAGAGACCATGGCACACAGAGTTTGCTGCTTAGTAACACAGAACAGAAAAGACCACCCCAAAATAAGACAAGCAATCCATCTAGAAAATGAGTAATAATGAGAACACAAACTTTCTTTTGATGTTTATTAGCCCAGTATGAAATCTATGTTAAATCTTGAGTCAAGCTTAGGGACTACAAGTTCCTGTCTATCAGAGTAGTGAATTATCTGCTAAGTCTGTTTCTGATTAGACTTTAATAAGTAATATCTTTTCCCTTGGCCCACAAATCCAGAACACCTCGAAACACTAGTTCTTTTTTAAAATTAAATCTTACACATTCTTTTCATTTCAGGTGCTTCAGATTTCATAAGAATGAATATTCTAAGACAGCATGTAAATCCACAAGAATTTACATGAGTCTATTATCCTCTCATAAGAAAATCTCCCAGGTTGAGTCAAACCATGAAACAGTGCCTTACCAGCTCTATTTTGATTAAATATCTTAGAGAAAACTAGAAAATCAGTCTTTTGTCTTCTTGGAAAATCAAGGATAAACTTTATAATAACTGCTTGCCTAGTCTTGAAGTGGTAGGTACTTTTTCTCTCCAGATATCTCAGGTACAGCAAGTGTCTCACTTTTGGCATTGACCCTAGTTAACATTCTTACACTTCCCTTGAATCAGAACACTTTTGAAGGCTTTCTATATAAATTCACCAAATAGAATGAAATATTTTGTTGTTTTACCGTGTTCATAATCTTTGTGTCTATAGCTTATTTGGAAGTATTCCTTTCAAGAATCTACCTGTTTTTGAACATTCTGTGTCATCATAACTATAACAGGTAGTGAAAATGTTAATTCTGAAGTCCTCAATTTTAATGGATAAAATATTTTTCAGAAGTAGCCTTGATCATGAATTTTGTTCTTTCCAGACCTTCCAATCCTTTTAAAATTTCAAGGCCAAGGTATATTTTTATGTTTGTGCTGTGAAGATGGGATTGTTGTCTATTTTAAAAAATTCTTTTTTAAGTCAATCTTGATGGGTAACTGTAGTGATGTCAGTTAAATATTATTTATATAATTATCAGACCTGCCTGTATGTGATAGTAGGTGCTTTAAAACATTGTGTATATGGTGAAGCCAATAGGATAGTAGAGCATATAATTAAAATTACATCTATGTTTCAAATAATTGAAGAAAATTACAAATATTTTTAAGATGTACTTGTAACTTCAATGCCTTTACAGTTTTGAATATTATTTTCCTAGAACATTTCCCTGAAGCAAAAAAGAAACTAAAAGAAAGAATCAAAAAGGAAACTAATTATAGTTGCTTTCTTTCAGTTTTTCGATTCTCTGAGGCACCTTTATGACCAATCATGATACTTCCTCATTTCAGAGTTAATGAGCCAAGAAGATGAAAGTTGTTTGAATTCTTGTTCTTCTGTTTCTCCTATTGCAATTGTTCCTGTGCTTCAAGTCTTCTAAAGGGCTGAACTAAACAAAATAAAGGTTTCAGTACTGCGTTCTCAAAGCAATGCTCATATTATAGCTGATTGCATTCTCAGGAATGACAGCCCTTTATGTAGTTGCTTATATTTTTGAGTTATGTGGAAAAGAAAAGCAAATCAAAATTGGGTTGCAGTTTCAGGTACCCTAAATATTCAGTGTTAGCTGATAGAACATAACAATTATATTTAAAATGTTTTAAAAGAAAATATAAAGGTAGATATGTGCACTGTCATTAGACAGTTATTAGGTTACATTCCTGCTGAAAGAAAATGTTATAAATTGAGATGATTAGAAGCTGCATTATTCCTTTAATCTCAGCTAAAGGATAATACCACAACAGGTAATAGACAAAATACATACCATGTTATTAGTGGAACATTAGTAGAAGTTTCCAAAAGTTGTTATTTTGTTACTAGTTTAAGTAATTTGCTTCAAAGTAGTTTGGTACTAGTTTAAGTCACCCACTGACATAGATATGATCTTTGGAATACTAGAAGTTAGGAATGGGAAAAAACCAAGCAAACAAACAAATAAACAGAAAAACAAACAAAAAACACCAAACCAAAAACTTAACCAAATATAAACACCCACCACATTTGAAGTCCCTGAGAGAAACAGAGTCAGGTGAAGTGGGATAGATAAATTCTTACTTATCCATTATAACTCATTTCTGTTAAAGACAATAAATATATTGTGATCTATATCTGCATTGGATGTCTTTACCTTTCTTTCACATTTTTTTTCTCCATTTTGCCAGTGCAAATGGCACATTTATGAAGAACCAAAGGAATTAATGTAGCAGCATTTAGCCAGAAACTTGGCTGTAACCTTTAAGATTGTTTTAGGGTTGTACTAGAAGCAGAAGTAGCGATGTTTGGCATTTGCACAATAATGTATTTCTGTAAAACCTCTTCTAGTTCTTTGTAAGCCAAGGCACATGACTCTTCTGTTGGGTATGCATAATCTTCTAAACATAGGATTTGTTGTCTGGGTTTCCTAGGCCTGTTGCTTCTGAGTTTCTAAGTTCAGTTTCTTTGTGATGTTTTGGTTTAAGAAGGCCTAGTTGTCCCAAGATTTGACATAAACAGTGCTAGTGTTTTTGTCATGAGTTTAATGTTTTGGATTCTTTTCTGTGGGACTGGCTTTCTCCGAGTCTTTCAGTTTTGGCCAATGGGATGAAGAGTTCTGGCACTCTTCTGACCAATGAGAGTGGCCTGTTCTAGAAGATGTATAAAGGGGGTCAATTGTTTAAATAGAAATTGGGAGTCAGATCATTTGCTAAATGAGAAATTTGTGTCATTTGTTACTCGCCACAGTGACAAGGATTTAATTTGGGACCTCACTCACAGCTAAAATTAAGCAATATCTAGGAGATTTAAGCCAAGATTAGCAGAAAATATGATTGAGAATGGTATTTTTTATTTTAAGAGTCACAAAAGATTTTTATGAAGGAGTTTTAGAGTTCACACATGGCCTAAGTGTGAACACAGACCAAATGAAGCCCCAATACTGGTTTCTTCAAATCACTTTTTAACTTCCAGCTGCACATTCCTGTCTTTCCCACTACCTCATAAGCAGCAATGACCCAAAATAAGTCATAATGGGACAAATAATTCCAAGATGCATCCTACAGAAGAATTTTAGGCAAGCAATTGATCATACTTCACTGTAAAACCAGAATAATCAGAAATAAAAAAGATTAGACATCAATAAGAAATTAAAAGACCTGACTGAGGTTTCAGTATATTTTGGGCTATCCATTTAAATTATTGCTTTTCTCCTCCTATTAAATAACAATTGTACCATTTCTTCAGGATATCAACTCTGGTGTTTAATTTTTTCCACAGAAAGCAGTTCTGTATCACAGGTTTTTTAAGTGACCTGGGCAGCTTTCTTGGCAAATATATCCTGTGACTTCAATGGAACTTTTGATTTAGGATTAAAAATGAAAGGTAAATCCCTGTGAACCACTTATGTCCCGTATACTGTCTGCAATAAAACAATTGTACAGTTTTTTTGGAGTAAATTTATCCTATAGGGATAGCCAAACATTTATTTTCTAACTTCCATGATATTTTCTTGAAGTATTCTTGATTTTTTTCATGAATTATAAGATGATAGTAAAATAAGGATTATGAAGCATAATGCTTAAAGATGTTATGCCTTTTGTACGATTAAGAGACATTTGCTTGTATGAATGACTGTGTGCTTTGCCCCCAGTTGAATATAAAAATAAGCATCTCATGAGACAGCAATTGTATTGTGATTTTTTTTTTTTTGCTGCCTTAAAAGAAACATAATAAGTCTATTTGCATTTTGAAATGTACTGAGAGCCACAATGGATCATTAAGTTCTTCTCAATTCCACCTGATGGAGCGTGTAGAAGAGTCCTCTGCAATATTGCATTAGTGACATTTTCATTATCTGAAACTATTTCTGTATCCAGACAAAACTATTCCCGTAATATTCCTGTCTCATTGTGTTTTGTATATGTGGTAGACTGATTTGCATTGTCATTCTTGGGCCTTTATAGTTCACTGAGAGTTGATGAAGTTGTGTGTGTGAGCTGTGGACCTTGTAGAGCTATATTATTGCTTTGGTACTATTTAGTGTGTGAACACACAAGGAAAATAGGAGAGCAGTTTCTCTGTTCTATAGATTTCTGTATATTTGTGGGAGAATTGCAGTACAGAATAACAGATAAAAGAACATTTATGCCCATATTTTAAAATAAGTGACTGAGATAAAAATTTAAATTAACTCAAATAGTCACTGTGTGCTAACTACCAGTAAAGTAGACAGGTAACAATATACATAACATGCCTTTCAATGTAGCTTTATACACAAAACTATTTACAGATTATGTTTTTAATATCTAATTTAAAACTTATTGAATATATTAAAAAACTGTCTATTCCTATTTGTTGTTGATATTACAAACAAAACAAACAAAAAACCTTTGCCTATATTATGCGTTGTCACTATATTTTTATTGTAGATTAAGTATCACTTTTCTATGAGTAAGCTGTTCATACTAGTACTGTTTGTGATGCAGGACTTTAAATCATACCTAGCAGGTATCAGCATGGGAATTTAACAAAGAAAATCTTGAAAATCTGTCTGCTCAGCTAAACAAGCAAGCCTTGACCCAAAGGGATGGTTAAATCAAAAAGCATTATTTATTTGATCTTTTATTTTTTTTTATCTCTTGCCCAAAAAGAAAAAGGATTACCAATATGCCTTCTAAATGCTATTCTACCTCTTTTCCAAAAAAACCAAAAATTTTCAAAGTGTGAACATCTTTGTTTACTTTGTTTGTAGTTCTTATTTATCATTGTGACTGTAGCTGTGCATTGAGCCGTTGTATTTGGGTAGATTTTGTTGTTGCCTTCAATGGGATTAATTCTACAGTTAAAGCTGTTCAAACATGTTTATGGGGTTCACTCTTTTCCTCAAGGAAAGTTTCAAAATGCAACAATATTCAAAATAACAAAAATATTTGCTTCTAAGGAACAAAAAAAACAAAACAAGAGAGATAAATTCAAAGCCTCAGAACTAAGCTGCAAGCATGAGTGACAAAACCAAGAAACAATAACTCATGGTTTTTATCTGACATCATATCCTCTGTTTTTTTCTCTATCATTCTGCACTAATTCAAAAATTATTGCCGAAAGCAATATTAAAATTTTAAGTGAGTTACCTGGGGTGCCTTGTAAAATTGGTATGCATTTTTTTCCAAAATAATACCAATTCTTAAAGACCAATAACTAGAAAGGACTATTCTTTTTTTTAGTTTCCTTCCTGATTGATGTATTGAAATTGTTTCTTTTTAGTGGACTTCTTCCAAAAGCTTCAGACTGTTTGCACTCTGCCTTTTTTGATCTTTCAAGTCTTTGTCTAGCTTTTATTTTAACATACTGATGACAAAGTTAATGACTTTATTTCTTTTTTGTCAAATGTACTTGAGTTTTGCATTTGTGGTTAATTAGAAATCAAATGAATCTCATTAAAGGGGTCTTGTAACCTTTTTCTACAATGAGAAAGGGCCAAGATTTCTCATCTGAAAAACTGTAGAATTGTCAGCACCTAATGGGTTTGTCAATGCTATTAGAAGTAAATAATAAACATAGAAAATGACTTGACATGAACTATAGCTAAAGATCAACAATGAGCTTTACAACACAAATCAATATTTTTCCAAGAGAGTGACTATTTATTGAAGGCAATAAAAGCTTTGGTGAGAGAACAGGAACATTTTCCTGTTCAATTAGCCTAGATCCCTTTTAAAAATGGCAAATGGGGCAGTGATGACAGACGCACATGAAACAAGTGTGACTTATTTTAAAGTGTGTTTTCATATACTTTTCCCTATACAGTGAAGACCTATACTTGGATTAGGTTTTCGTGACAAGGTTTTGGTTGTGGAGGAGGGGGTTACAGGGATGACTTCTGTGAGAAGCTGTCAGAAGTTTCCCCCGTGCCTGACAGAGAAAATTCCAGATGGATCCAAGACAAATCCAGTGTTGGCCAAGGCTGACCCCATCAGTGACAATGGTAGCACCTCTGGGACAAAATATTTAAGTGGGAAAACATCCTATACAACAGCAAGTGGGAGAGAAGATTCAGAATGGGTGAGTTGAGCAACTCTGCAGACACCCAGGTCAGTGCAGAAGGAGGGGTGCTCCAGGAGTAGGAGCTGAGGTTCTCCTGCAGCCTTTGGTGAAGGCATTGGTGAGGCAGGCTGTCTGACTGCAGCCCATGGAGGATCCCACACTGGGGCAGGTGGATTTGCCTGATTAAGGCTTTGTCATGATGAGAATTCTGCTCTGGAGCAGGCTCCTGTATCTCCAAAGAGAGGAACCCCAAGCTGGAGCAGATTTTCTGGCAGCACTTGTAACCTCAGGGGGAACACACACTGGAGCAGTCTGTTCCTGAAGGACTGCACCCTGTGGAAGAGGCCCACACTAAATCAGTTCATGAAGAATCCCATGGAAAGGGCTGACACAGCCCACTGGAGCCTGGGCTAGGTCAAATCACACTGGCCCTGTGCCAGGTGTGGGGAACAGCTGTGGTGTGGTGTTTTTGCCAGCAGCTGAACTTTAAGAGATGCTGCCCTTAGGTGTTTGGTGTTTCACCATGTCCAGGGTTCAGGAAAAGCAGGAAGAGGGGCTCTCTAGATCTGTGGGTCCAATCAGCAGGTTTACCAGGGTTGAAGGGAGAGGCAAAGAGCCCTGAGAACCTCTGTGCATGGGGTTTTATATGGTTACAAATCAGGGGGTGGATACAAAACATGAAACAATGAGGGACATTTGGGGTGGAGTTGAGGGACTAGGTCACTTGCATTTGGGCAAATCAGGGTAGGTGGGACTAGAGAGGAGGTCACTTACACCAGTCAAAGTTTGGGAGACACCCAGGAATGCCCAGGGGGAGGTACAGCAAAGGGATTGGCTCTAGGGAGGATTGACACAGAAGGGACTGGAACAAGGGGCAGGGTAACAGTGATTGATAGGGAAGGAGCTGGAACAAAGGGCAGGGAAACACCATAAAGGGAAACTGGTGGGAGGACACAACTCTGGGGACAAACCAACTTGGGAGCAAACCATTAACATTAAACCCTAACAATAAGCAATTAAACAAAATTAAACACTAGTCACAACAAAGGACTCCTTTGGAGAAGTTCATGGAGGACTGTCTCACTTAGAAGGGAGGCCATGCTGGAGCAGGGGAGGAATGTGAGCAGTCATCTCCGTGAGAAGGATGGCAAAGTAGAGACAACATGTGATGAACTGACTAAAACTCACATTTCTCATCCTGCTGCACCACTGTGGCAAAGAAAATAAAGACTTTATTTCCAAAGTTGAGTAAGGGAATAAGAGAGGGATGGAGGAAGATTTTTAAAGATTTTACTTTATTCTTCATTACCCTACTCTTCTTTGATTGGTAAAAAATTGATCTAATTTCCTCAAGATGAGTCTCCTTTGCCACTGAAGGTAATTGGTAAGTGATATCCCCTGTCCTACTCTCAATCTGGGACCCTTCTCTTTTATTTTTCCTTCCCCAACCCATTGAGGAGGGGACAGATGGAACAGCTTTATTTGGTGCCTGGCCTCCAGCCAGGGTCAACCCACAATGAGTATAAATCTGTTTTATTATAAAAAGCTGTTTCATATTTTTGCCTGTACCATTTTAGTGTGTGGTCTTTGCATTTAAACTTCTAATTTCTCAAGAAATTGCCTTCTCTTCGATATGATGATATAACTTTATTTCATCCAGATATTGTCACACATTAGAATATGGTAAAGAACATTAATGAACATTCATTCATATAGCAATAGAATTTGCAAATGGTAAAATGGTGGAAATTTCTTCCCCCCACCCCTTACAGTCAATAATATATACCTTGATATTTTCAAGCCATGTATCTAAAGGATATAGAAACCTTGAAACAGCTGCTTTGTTTTCAGAGCTGGTTGATGTACACAGAACCTTTAAAAAAATCTGCTTCACAGCTTCAGTGGTTGTACCATAGGTAACTTTTTACAGTATTTCCTTCCTATAGTCCTTGTCAAAGAAGAGATCACTGCAGACTTGTAGTATATATCTTAAAAAAAAAAAAGGCAACAATTATATTTATGTTGTTTTAAGTATTTAAAGCATTATATAAATGGGAAGACTAAAATTATTAAGAAGATACAGCATTTGAAGAAAATCAACTACAAAGAAAGATCAAAGAAAAATGCTGGTATTCTTTATATATTAGAGGATCACTTAGTTGGGTTTAAAAACACACACATACAGCACATATGGTATATAAATCATACATATATCTAATTAAAATTGTAATGATGGCCTATAACCAAGACAAACCAAGGCTGATTTATTAGAAAAGTATTTCAGTTGTTTATAAGCTTTTTACAAGACTGCCAAAATTTAATTGTTTGGGTGGAATTTGAAGGCTAATTTTCTTCCTCAGGCTTGCTTTTTACAAAGTTTTAGCGAAATGATCAAAAGGTTTCTTCTAATTAGTTTAAGGAAATCACATTGTTTTTCATCTGAAAGAAGATCAAGGATGTTCTGTTTAAAGAAATGCATAAAACTTTGCGGCACAAATAAGAAAACTAGAAAACTGTCTTATTTAGGCATTCGGGGTGAATTCTGCTATTCTACAAAACTCGTACTAAAGTTGCTACCATTGTATAGGTCCTATAGACACTCTGTACAGAGTATGACCTGTGCCTAATAATTGGCATAACAGATGTTTGCCTCCATATGTTGTTCCAGTGGAATAGGAAGTGGCCACAATGGTGCCGAAGTCAGAAAGAGGAGGATTTTCATTTTTCTTGGTCTTTCCTTCGGTGGTATTTGTCTAAGAGATGAGAGGATCTTAAATGTGATGGATGAAGTGACTGAAGAGGAGCTATCTCAGATTGGTAGAGATAAGGAGGTACACAGGCAGTTTGTGATGGTCAGACACAGGAGATAAAGGCTTATAAATCCAGTGTGGATGAGCCAAATCTGGATTTATTATAAAGACAAATACTTCATAGATGAAGCCGAACTGAGACTCAGAAAAAAGGCTGGGAAAAGATACACAAATAACGATGAAAAATGTTAATTTTGACATTGTCAAACAATTCCATGCTTCATTTTTAACTTTGTTAAATTTATTTTCCACGTTTGTTTATTATTGTGTATCTTTTTGAATTTTAGTGGATGAAAAAATACGAGTTCAAAGAAACATTTTTAGTTAAATTTAAATTTGTACTTTTATATATATGATTAGGCTTTGTCTCAGAAATATTTTCACTAGAAACAAAAGTGTACAACAAAATATTACACATGTAAGGACAACTTGTTTCATCGCATTTGTGGTTAAATTTTGAACAAGGAAAATTAGTTATATCGGTCTTCATCTCTTCAGAATGTAGCTATGCAATAATGTGCACAACCAACTCCATGCACAGGAAACTGGCAACATGTGAACAATAGTATACCTTAAGATAATCCTGTGTGTAGGACAGTGTCATCCTCACAAAGTGAGGATACAGGAATGAAGGCACCTCGCTGAACTCTTAAAAAAGGAACAAATAACAGAATCACAGAATCATTTAATTTGGACTTCACTGAGTTCAACCTTTGACTGTTTAAAACTTTGCCAACTAGAGCATTGCACTGAGTGCTATGTTCAGTTGTTTCTTGAAGACTTCCAGAGATGAGGACTCCAACACTTCCCTGGGCAGTGAATAACTCTTTCCATGGAAAAAAAAGCCCTCTTACTGATATCAAACCTGAACTTCCCCCAGCACAGCTTGAGGCTGTTTCCTCTTTTCTCGTCCATAGTTGCCTATGATTAAAGGCCAAACCCCTCCTTGCTACAGTCTCCTTTTGGGTGGTTGTAGAAAGTGATAAAGTCACCTTTGAGCTGCTTCTGCCTCAGGCTAAACAACTCCTCCACTCCCCATAAGACTTACTCCCTAAACCCCTTACCAGCTCTATTGCCCTCATCTCGACATGCTCCAGTACCTTAATGTCTTTCTGGGAGTGAGGGGTCAAAAACTGGACACAGGATTTGAGGTGTGCCCTCGTCAAAGGTGAACACAGAGGGACAGTCACTGCCCTGGTCCTGCTGGGCACAGTCTTGTTTTCACAAGGTCAGGGTGCCATTAACTTTCTTGGCCACCTGGGCAGAGCTTATTCAACTTGGGCCAGCTGTTGACCAGAATTCCCAGGTCCTTTGCTGCTGGGCAGCTTCCCAACCACTCTGTTCCCAGCCTGTACCTCCTCATTGGGTTGTTTTGACCCAGGTACAGGACCCAGCACTTGGCCTTGTTGAAGCTCATACCACTGCCCTCAACCTCTCCAGATTCCTTTGTAGAACTTTTCCAACCTCCGTCAGTTCAACACTCACCCAGCTTGGTGTTATCTGTGAATTTAATGACGGTGTACCTGATCCCTTCATCCAGATCATTGACACACACATTGAGCAGAACTGGAATCAAAGCTAAGCCCTGGGGAATACCATTTGTGATCAGCCACCAACTGGAACAATAACAATAGTAACGTTATACAAAATATGAAACTATTTTATTTCCATTAAAAGAAAACTAAATTACTCAATCATAAAATCTAATGAATCCTTGTTTTCTTTAAAATACAGCATAGACAAAGATAATATGGAGAAAATTCCCAACAGAATTTTTTGAAATATAAACCAATTTTCAATTATACATAATTTTTCTGAATTCACATTCTTCCGTCACATTACCCTGATTAGGGGAATGTTTTCCGTCCTCTGATTGAAGCAATGAGAGTTAAAAGTAATTATATGCTAATACTGAAAAAAAAAAAAAAAAAAGACAAGGAAAAATGTCCATTTCTATAATTTATTTTTTTTTTATTTATTACTAATCATTTATAGAAAGTGAGCTTTTGGGGGTTTCAAGTATAGTTTGAGGTTTAAAAAATATCATGTGATGTTAAACCAGTGCCCTTATTAAATATGTGGAGTCTAGAATTTTTTAACACATATAGAGTTAAAATGTTGCAGGGGGAGCTAGGCTACTCGAGTATTGTTATAATATTAAAAGTTATTTATTAAAAAAGCATCAATCTAATAAAACACATTCTGAAGGTGCAGTTCATTTAGCCGAAGGGTTCTCTCTGTGTGAGGCCCTTGTGAGATGCTGGGTCCTCTGGGGCTTCTCGATACCACAAACCTCAGGCAGCCAGCAGGAATAAGTTCAGGGTGAGATTCCAGAGAACTACAGGAGTTCTTCAGAGACTCAGAGATTCTCTTCAGGGGTCCAGTGGCTTTGGACATGGAAAGCGAGCGGCTGGCAGGGGTCTGGTGGCTGGCTGGAACTGTGTGACCATCTTTCTTCCTTTATTCTTTTCTTCCTTTCTCCTTTCTCCTTTCTTCTGTTTTCTTTCTTCTTTCTTTTTCTTCTTCCACAGTTTTTTGCAGGCTAAGAGAAGCAGCAGCATAGCAACCAGACAGATAAGGATTGCTGTCTCTCTTCTGCTGGCCTCTAAGGCCAGGTTTTAACCCTAAATTGTCCAATTAGCTAAAAACATGAATCTAAGACCAGTTCTCTACACCTATCAAAATTACTAAAGAACATTATACACTTCAGTGTGATTTTACGTAAGTTGTTTTTCTCATGTACGTGCAGAACTTACCATGTTTTTGACTTTGGTATTATCTGAATATTTTAACTTCTTTTTTGGTCTTGCTATTATCTGTTTTCATAGACTACTCTATCCAAAAATATAAAACAATATTGTACTGTGTTTTGATTATGTCTATGAAATACTAAACTTTATTGGCATTTCTAGGGCACTGGTCTTCTACAGCTACTCAGGCAGCTTACCTGCTGCTTTTCATCAAAAACACTTAGAAAGCCTAAAGATTTATTTCTATTCTATTATGGTTTCATATATTTTAATTTCTCTGAAGTTTTTAACTCAAATCTCACATTTCTCTCTCCCTCTGAGGAACTCAGAGGGGGTCTAATTTCTTGATCTCCAACATATAGTAATAGTTGTGAATGTCATAGTTCATTCAGTATTGTTTCTTCCATGTATTTTCAAACATCAAAGTTCTGTTCTTAACTTATTCTAAGTTATTAGAATAACTAATTCTGAGTGAAAGGGGACCAATAAAACAGGGAAAATATTACCTAGTGTAGGTGGCTGTCACAACTGACCAGAAACTACAAATTTTGAGAATCTAAACATTTTTGTGAACTCCCAATTCAATTAAAAACAAGCAAACAACAACAAATAAAAAATACTTTAAAAATACAAGAGCTCAGTTCTTAAGACTAAGACATCACAAAACATTTTTCTGGTGTGATGGAGTGGAAAAAGGATTGGTTTAGAAATGGGAGAATTCTTTGAAATTAATTTGAGAGAATTATCTTTTAAGTATTTATATTATATTTCAGGAATTATCATGATGCTAGAATTTATTAAGCTGTGTTTTTTATTTAATAATGGACCAGTTCCCCAGGATTAAGAGGTTTACTGGCATTGTTTAGTGCAGGCTTAACTGATGGCTTACAAGGGGATTAATGAAATGGAGAAGGGTTTTATGAAGGTATTTCCCTACCTATTCTCACAAGGCTGTGAATGCCTTAATTTATAGAGCTCCAGTTAATATTTGTACAGTAAGAAATTAATTTATGCTTATGAGAAATGAAATTAATTATGTTAAAATGCCAGTTTATTGTGATCTTCTGTAGCTACTGAACCTCTAGGAAGAGGGGAACATCTCTGTTTTCTAAGGATACAAAGATGTTAATATTTTGTAAATTTCTGACATGGTGCTACAGATACTATAAGTTTTTTCTCTTATATCATGGCTCTTTTGCAGATTTTTGTTTGAGAAGACAGCAACAAAACCCTCAGGTCTTCAACAAAATATTACAACATTGACAAAATCTCTGCTAAACAAGCTGTTACCTTTATAATGAAACCTTTACCTTTGCTTACCTGGTTTAGGTTATACAGTGACAGACTACATCAGGCTCTGGCTTAATACAAGAGAGACCAGTGCTGGGAAACAGCTCTGCAGCCAGGCTACTAGCAAGGAGCAGCACTGCTGTGGTGTCTACGACTTTGGTGGAACTTACCCATCACACCTGCCCTTCAGAGGTTGGCTAGAAAAGAGTACCTCCTTTTGCTCCTTTCAAGCCTTTCTATCTGTAACAAGAAAGCTTAGGAGGGAGTAAGTGATAGTTCTAAGTAAGCTTTTAAAATAAGAAGAGAAAAATGGGTGTTCAGTAATATGAAGATGTGAATGAAGAAGGGAGAAAAGTCCTTTCTGATGCTTCAAAGTCACCTGCCATTGACATGAAAGCTTTCTACTTGAGAATTAAAAACTTCATGAGGAAGACATTTTTTCTTTTTACTTTTACTCTGATTAAACTTTCTAAAATGCTTTGTAGAAGTTATTTAGTGCTGGACGTAGGAATTATTAAAAGTCACAAGTAGCAAAAATCCTCTAAAATTGAAAAAAATCCAATCCCCTTGAGCAACTATGCCTGTTAACAGGGATTCATACTGAAGGGTCTATGAACACCAAAGATGTATCAGCCATGTTACACAAGATTTTCTGATGAGACCCCAGTGAAACAATTGGCTGCTTTTAGTAACCCAGTGATTATGAAGCATAATTCCAAGAAATGCCACAATTTTGAAAAAGATTGCACAAACATTTGGATAGAGTACATAACAAGTCTACGAGGCATCTATGGGGAGCTATTTAATAGTCCACTGTTGGAGTACTACTTTGTTGCAAATAAATTACTGAAACTAAGGATGAAACCACAGCGACCTGGTTTATTTATATGCAGAAAGAAGCATGATGGGCTGTTAATTTTATTTTTCTTGCTAATAGTCAAGACATTAATAATAAGACCTGTTGTCTTCAGGGAAAAGTAATGAATGCTTTTATAATCGCTTCACACGCTAATAAGAGAAAAAGTGTTGTCACTATAATAAATGTTGTGTTAGTCAGTGGATTTAAAAAAAAAATCCAACTGACTGGATTGCACAGCAAATCCGTGAATCTTGGAAAGAGAAGAAAAAATAAGGAGAGAGCAGCAATGGCTTTTCTATCTAAAGGAACAGATCAACTGAATTCAAACTTCATCTGACTACAGTCACCATGGTAGTCAACGCTGGCGAGAAAAGTGAGAAAAGGCTGGCAGATTCATGTGGCAAATCCACTTCCATGCTTGAGAAAGAGAACCTGAAAGATAGATGAGAAGATTATAAAGACATTAAAAAAAAAATAAAAAAAAAATCAACAAATGCAAATGAACCAAACATAAAAATATATTGTGTCATTTCTTGTCTCCTCTTTTTATTTTCTTTAATCTAGGAAAGGGTTGTAACTCTGGGAACTGAAAATTTAACAAAAAGAATTTAACAGGTGAGAGTTCAGGTTATAAATAAAGGCTGTTGAGATGAAGTAAAGTACTTGGAAACACACCCTAGAAAGACTAAACAGTCTCTAGAATTTTGCCTGAAAAGATGAATAATAAATGCAAGGATTTTGGACAGCATACAGTTTTAAAGGAGAATTCTGAATTTTCTTAATAACATTTCAAAATAAGGAGGACAATACCTCCAGGGACAGCCCAAGTCTGTATGTTTTCATTCCACTTGGATAAGTATTATGAAATACCTGATTAGTAATAAGTCATAAAGTCCCAGAGACCAGAGTCAATGTGGAACACTCTGTGTCAGTGTAGTACATGTAAAGCCTCCTATCTTTCGAACAAAATAATATCTGTATCATTCCTGGAAATTAAATTAACAATTAGAAACTCTCTTGAGAAATATATGCAAATTTGACTCCTATTCCTAGTATAAGCTGAACCTTTAACCTTCCATAATGCACACCAAGGCACATACTCCTGGAAAAATCTTATAATAAGCAAGAACCTATTGCCATAATTTTTTTCTGTAAAAACAAAATGAGAGGAAAAAAAACACCAAGCCATCACATGATTTAGACAGTTACAGGTTCTAAAAAGCAAATATGTCAATCTAGGCAAAACTGGACAGAAATACAGGAAGGAGGAGAGACATTGCTAAAAATTTTCCTGGAAAAATTGTATTCGTATTTTCTGTTACCTTACAAATAGCTATACAAACAGCTGACCTTTCTTATACTGAATAAGTAAATTCTTTCTCATTTAGAAGTACAAGAGAATTCCCCAGAATTCTACTTTTAGCCGAGACATGCAAGACTTTGCTGAGGATTATTGCTTTAGTACTTCATGAGTACGGTACAATTTTGGACTCATTAACTCATTAGCTTGGAAAATGTGTTGGTCTTTTTTGTTTTTAAAATTTTGGGTTGCTTGGTTAGGATTTTTGCTTTTGCTTTTTTTATAGGGTTTTTGGAGATTTTTTGGGATTTTTAGTTGGTAGGTTTTTTGTTTTATTTTTTATTCTTCAGTCTTGTTTAACAGTGGGATAATGAACTACACAATATTGGAGAGTTTAAAAAGGTATCACAGCTTTCTATTAGATTTCACTGGAATTTTCCACCAGGGTCAAAATTCAAGATCCTAACAATTATGCTGGATTTGAATTTGTGATAAAATGAACTAGGCAATTGTACTAGCAGTTCTTTAAAATTGTGCCTTGGCAAAACTAACATTTTAAAGGTGCTAATGAGCTGAATATTAAGCCATATAGATGTGTGAAAGGAAAAGTCAGTTCATTAAAATCAATTTTAAGGTCTGAGTTAAGATATGGAGACATTTTCGATTTACAGCATTTTTTAACTTACCTTTGCTGTATTTACTCAGATAAATAAATGCCCATTATATACTCCCTTCTATCAATGCTGTTAAATTCTATGAACTACAATAAAAACCAGTATGGGTAAGCAATTAGTAAAAGCTACAATCAAAAAATCCTATTCAACAACCAGAGACTGATATATCAAATTAATTTAATTTTTATTGCCTTCAATAGCTTTTTTTCCTTTTTTTTCTGCTACAGTAAATTTCTGTGGGATAGGCTGTTGACTTTTGGCATAATTCTGTGTAAAATTTTGGTGATCTTCTCTGTGTAATGTGTATGTGACATTCTAGAAGGTTGATTTTGAAGGTGTTTTATAATAAGCTGGATGATGTGGATTAAGCTGAGGTTCATGTAAAAGTAATGTATGGTATACAGATGCATTATTTGAGAAGTTCCAAAGCTTATGAGAACATATTTTAAATATGCATGCTACTTTGCATGTAAATTGTTTTTGCAGTATACCATCATCAGAGCTATCTCATTAAACTGTTTTGCCAAAATACAGATTATAAATTTGAGACCCGTGGATCCCCCCAGACTTCAGTTAAATAAGGACATGCCAATGATTTTGTGGGACTGTGAATGCTGATATTTAGGTATGTTCTGTGATACTGCTCGTGCTTTCCTTTAGATGTATGCCTAAGGACATGACCAAGTAAGTAGTGCAAAGGACAAATAATGCACTTTTAACTGAAAATGATCTGTGAATAATACAGTGGAAGGACTCACACTGACTTTGTTATTTTTGGGATTAGGCTTCATCAACTTTTATGGACAAGAGGGATCATAGTGTGAAAACACATTGTTGTTAAGACTTTCTCTTGACTAATTAAGTTCAGACCAACCATCTGTTATCTTGGCTTAAATACAAGCCCCGTGTACTCATATATTAATGATAGAGGAAATTTGAGAGGATTAAATATTCCTTTACTTTAAGAGTGTATCACAGTATCACAATATGTTTTGTCAGGGATTATTTTACATCCTTATTTTAACATTAACTTACTTTAGCATTACACTCATCTTAAGAAATATAATAACCCAGTCATTTCAATCACTGTAATATAGGCAACTCAGGGAAGTTCTACATTCATAAACATTTTAAGTTTTTCACCACTGGTGATCTCAGATATTTTTCATTCAAATGTTTTGTTCGTATTTGATTTGTATAATGCTGTAAATGGAGTTGTTAGTGAGATTCCTGGTGCTGTCCTGTAGTAGCTCTACATCTTTGTTTTATCGTGAAAACAAGAACAGAAAACAGTGTGGTGCTTAATGGGGAAGTGAGAAACTGTATCCATTTTTAGGTGAAAAAATGTCAAAAGAGGAATTGTAACATTAACATTTTACCATTTTGCTGTGATCATGAATGGAACATAAAGTACAATATTAGTTGTATTTTGCAGGAGTGATGAACATATTTCAAGATACTTTACTGTATAAGAAGATTGGTGGATACCTTTAAAGATTATGGGGTTTACTTGCAATTCAAAACCTGGTGATTTTTATCTAAATAAATATGCATGTGTTGATTAAGTAGGCTATTGTGCCTGGATAATAGTACTTAAGACTTCTCAATCATAGATGAAGGTTTCTTGCTTGTATGCAGTATATGAGGAAGCAAATTTAATAGGTGAAGTCTGGAAAACAGACTTGAAATGGCAGCATTTCTGAAATCACTGGGCATGAGAAATGCACATACCAAGAATTATTGTAATTCTGCTATTTCACATGACCATAACAAGGACAGTTTGCACGTTGTGACACAATTCATCTAATAATCAGTGTAGGTTAAATTATTGCCAGTACATTTCTTCACAGTCATTCAAACTGGTGAAAGCTACTCTCTTTCCTCACAAGAAGTCATAACACATTCACATTACTATTGTTATCCTACAGTGCACTCTCCATCATTAAAATATATTTAGCATTTATTTTCTCATGTATTTTTCCAGCCATAAGCTTAAATTTTATGTTAGATCCTGTCCACTTTCTTTGCAGCCCTAGAAATGCATAAAGTAGATGAGGAGAAAATAGGGTGTATTTTTTACATCTTCTGTCTATTCATAATTGATGATGACACTTTAATTAGAGTCTCATAAAACAGATATACATGTAGTCTACTTTTCCCATATAGTAGTGGAAATTTGATGGATCATTACTATTGTAATCTCTTTTTTAATAGCAATCAAAGTTTTCACTGACTTTCAGTCCAGCATTTGCATCTTACTGTGCTATTCCAAGTAGTTTGATGTATAATCCACCTTATCCTTGATCAAATATTAAAAGGGTTCTGAAAAATGCATTAGTGGTATAGTCTTACTTAAATCAGAAAGATAAGTCAATAATCATCATAAGCCACTGACAGCTTCCAGGCTCTTGGTTTGAAACATCATATCAATAATATTGAATATTTCTTTATTCATTAATTTCTATCAGTCTGAAAAATAAACCCAGTGGTCATATTTTTTTCGATGTACATTGCTGTGGTGTCATTGTTCTGATAGCTGAGACTTGAAAGAAAACTAGGGTGTAGTTTCGACTTTCCAGAAGGGGTTACTGACATTATGAAGTAATGATAACATTTATTTGGAATCAGTTACTCTGCAAAGCAGCGAATTACACAATATTCCTACCTCAGCTCCAATGTTATTACCTAACAAAGCACAGTGAAGGTGCTTTCTGTAAGCAATATGTCTTCTTTTACAGCATTGCTGTTATCACTGCCCTGCTGTCCTGGATCACTGATGAAGTATATTTTTAAGAAAACCTACCAAGTTGAAAAATGATGTGTCAATATCATCCATGCACTGAATTTAAGGGGATTATCTTTGAAAGGTTGAAGCAAAGCAATTTAGAATGCAGAAGTTCATGTGGTCTCATCAGTATAACTAAAGTATTAGACATACTGGCAGAAAGCTTTTGAAGCTATTTCTTAGATGGCAGCTGTTATTCATATGGTAATTTCTAAATGGTAAGCAAACATGGTATCTTGCCAGACTGATCACTTAAACTATTTGTGCATGGAGTTACTATTAGAATCAAAGGTAATCTTCCTGAATTGATTTACTAATGACTTCTGGGTTGAGTCATTACTGGGTATGAATCAACAATTTTTTCTCTGTAAAGTGTATCTGATGAAGAAATATCTTGAAGGTCTTGGTGTTTGCCATTTCTGTCACAAAGAACTCTATGAAAATTTAGCAGGTGTAAGAGTATTTCAAACAGAACAAGAGAAGTCAGACTGTCATTCTTTTTAGAAGGTTGTTATCTAAATCTTCTAAATCTTCTATGCAAGTTCTTAAAGTTCCTTTAGAGTACACTGTTCAATACAATTTATCACATACTTATGCAATGAAATATATTCCAGAAAAATATTTAAGGAGGTTTTAACTACATTTCTTACCCACTAAAAGCCCTGAGTGAATTCTACCATCAACTTGTAGCCTTGGCAGTGAGGGCTCCAGATCAGCTGTAATGGAGCAGCTGTATGGCCCTGATGCTGTTTGATACAGGACTGTAGGAGAATCCCTGCGGAGGGTGCTGGCCCCCTTTCATTCAGGACATGCATTTATCCTGAGCCATCCAGATGTGGTCCCTGCCTGAGCTACGTTGCATCCACGCCTCTGCTTCCCATTTATGTATCTTGCTGATCTGTGCCAGACCAGTGACTTGCAGCACCCTGGATGGACTTCAGAGGTGCATCACTGTGAATGTGCCTGGGAATGCCAAGCCAGAGAGCTGACCCTAAATACTGCTCTGCTCCTTTCTTGTCTGGATGCTTTACTGCTGTGACCTTGCCAGTGAGATCATTTCCCTCCCTGTCTTGCTGCCACCCTGGACTCCTAGTTGGCCTTCCTTTACAGATTAAAAGAAGTCAGTATTACATCAAATTACTTAAGATCCTGAACAAACAGTCATGAAAGTGTGTATTGTATTTATATGCACAGTAATGAAATTCTTCATTCTTTTTCTAAAGTATCTTTTTCCTCTTCCCAGATTACAGAAACCTAAAATACATAGCATTAGAATATTAAGCTGTTGACTACTGTAAGTACTACATGTATGAATACATGCAAAATATATAAATTGTGAAATTCATTATGGATAAAGAAGTCTTCAGCATAGAAGTAGAAATGTTGCAGACAGAGGAAGGCTATACACAGAAGGATGGATTTTCAATGACCAGTGAAGAGGTAGGAATAAAATTCAGATTTGATGAGGATCAGTCAGAGTTCATAAGGCAACGCAGCCTCCGTTCCTGCCCAGGATCTGCATATTGCTCAATTATGTAGGCAGAATAATACTTTTCCAGGATTTGCAGAAATAGCTGAAATTCTGAAGAACAAAAGATGAGCAAAGAGAAACAGTGAATTTCAGTTAACATGACTCCACTGCTGAAGTACAGCCAGCTGGAGGTAAGAAAAACCAAGCTGAAGACAGGGATGAGACAATGACTGATAGCCTTGTTTGAGAGACAGATGAGATCAGTCTGACAGTTTCTGGCACAAATTGTGTTTCCTGCTGTTCAGGCAACTTAATTTCATTTATGTTCATTTATGCCAGCTGGGTGTATGTTATTCTTCTCTTCCCTCTTTCATGTGCTGTATTTTCACTTTTTTTTTATTATTATTATTTTCCTAAATAGCATCTCTACCTTTAGAAAAAAAAAAAGTATAATTAAAAGACAGTTATTATCTTCATCCATCTAGCTGACATTTCTTTAGTTTTCCCTTTTGTATGCTCAGTAAAAAAAAGAAAGCTTTATGTGTTCTTTATTATAGTTCTACCTGGAGATATGTGATTCAGACCACAAGCCAGTGTCAGTTTATTGACACTGACCTGTGAAATATTTCCTGTCCTGTCTGCTCTCCAGCTTTCCAGGTCTGCATTTCGTGTGACTCTGAAGTTATATATCATCCAGCAGTGTGACTGCTACCCCCCATGTGCTGTACAGCAATGCATCAAGTATGCCATCATTAAGATAAATTATGTTCTTTTGTGAACGTTTGAGTCTGTATTTTTCAGTACAAAGAAGCAGCTGTGCTTGAACTAGAATTTAAGATGGCTCTTAAATGTTAGAAACAAATTGATTGCTTAGCACAATTTTGGCAAGGGAATTAAGAGAATTCGGACTCGTTCTGTGTAATGTGGAATTTCTGTGGTTAGTATTGATACAAAAATAAAAGGACAGAAAAAGAAATAAAAATATAAGAGATAAACATATTTTAATTTTTTTTTATAATTCATCTTTGAACTAAAAAGTTACAACATGCTGATAAATCTGCAGACTTTTAGCAAATCTGTTAAGCTTTGATAAATGTCACTGGCCCTAAATCTGAGCTGTAGAATATAAGTTCTGAAACACATGATCAGGGCTTGCATGTGGCTTTTGTCTCATTCCTGTTGTAACTTCTATGAGGTTTCATTGCCTTCATCTACAGTTAGATCCGATTCTAGAAGCAAGACAAACTTCTGCTAAAGTTTTGGTAAAAATATAAAGCTAGAAAAACTTCAAAGTTACGATTTCTCGCTACAGAACATTATAGAGTTATTGGAAAAACATATTATGGAGGTAATGCAAAAAAATCCCTGCTCCATTCTCAGGGAACAATAAATAACACATGATTCAATAGGCTAGTCCTTTATTATATTAAGATTCTGTGAGACATATTAGTTTTCCAGCACACATTAAACTCAGTGTGTGACGTTTGTATTATGAAAGTCTATCTGAAAAACATGCTTTGCAAAGTCTCAGTACCAGCTGGTACCATCTAGTACCAGCTAGATGTTCTAAAACATGTTTTTTCCCACCTCAACTTCCCTTTCACAGATTTGATTTAAATTTGCTAATATTTTACTTGCTTCTTTTTTAATGAGTGCTTTCCCCTGTCCTTGCTAGCTGTGACTTTTTAACTTATGAATAAATTGAAAATTTTGTTAAAGTGGAAGCACTCATTAAAGATTCAACAGGTGTGTATTTTAATATCTCTAGAATAAAATTAGTGTGTATGCACTTCCTATTCTAAGACTTCCGATTTATCCTATCAGGTACATAAAAGTCATTGTAACACTTTTAAAACTTTTCTTATCTACTTGAATGCTGAAAATAATTAACTGAGAGGGCAAGATGATGTTTTTTGAACTCTTTAGAGAAGATATCTTCCCTACTTTTGTGCACATTTCAAATCAGTATTCCAAATTAAATTACATGAGAGGTGAACTTTAGGATTTTTTTTTCAGAAATGCCTGTGAAATTTAAAATACTTAGCTTCTCAAGAAAAAGTAGTGGAGAAAGAAAGGACTATCAGTCTAGTTTAAAAAAGTAATTATTAAGTTCCTAAAAGTGATCTCAAGATAGTGTGAAACACATTGTAGTGTGAATATGAAAAGAAGGCAATGTTAATTCTTAAGTGTTTACCTGGTTTTCTTTGTATGAGTATTTTGGTGGCAGGGATATACATGTATTTCTTAGAAGTTGTTGGATTTGTCTCCCATCCGTACTTCTGAGTATGAAACATCCCTAGGCTGAAAGTGAGGTAGGTATTCACTGATAGGGGGTGTATTTGAATACTGAGAGGCCAAAGTCTAAAAAAGATGTACATGGTTGTGGTGCCTAGTTTTGCTCACCAGGCTAGTCTTTACAAATTCCTCATAGCTTCATACGACCAGAAACAAAAATATCTTCAGGTATCTTGCAGGTAACTTAAAAGAAAGAAATAAAAAACACCTGATAATAGGCTCATAAATATCATTACAGCATTATACAAATCATAGAAAACATTCCGATGAAATGAATAAAGATCAGAAAGAAAAAAAGTCCTGACCTGCAATAAATACATGACTTTTAAAAAAGTCTTTTTTGTTTTATAAATATCTGGTTTTAGCTTATTTTTAAAAAATTTTATCTCTGACAACCCTAAAAATTGAAAAAAAAAAAAATCCTAAGATTATGACAGTATTCTATTTTGAACCAGGGGCTTGAACCACTTTTTAAATCATTTTTGAACACCAATGAATCATATATATTGTTACAAAATTATATTGGGCCAAATGTTTTGGTGCCTTTGTTCACAGAGGAAAGTATCTCTATGAATATGTGACAGCTGAATTTTTAATTTTCTGTGATATTAGTCTGAGGATGGAATCTGTGGATCATTACCAGCACCACTGATTTTGCTTCTGATGAATGAGGAAATTGGGAAAGATTTCTGATGGTCCCACATACTTTGAAAAGCTTGATGTTGGACTGGCAAGTGGGATGAATTGTGAGCTGCCTCATCTAGTACATTTCAGCTGAGAATCTGAATTGTGTGATTTGCTTTGCTAGCCTCATATTTAGACCTTAAAAATGACTAGATTCATTGAATTCAGGAAGCATTTTTATAAATACAAGGATGCTTATTTGCATAAATTGTTTTTTTGGTTCAGGATTTAAAGTAATAGCAATGAGAAGCTAATCCATGTCTTTTGTCTTTATTTTCATAAAACATGACTATATTGAAATAATGATACCTCTCCATGTCACTGTATTTCCATAATTTTTTTTTCTGCAGACATGTGGTAAAAATATATAAAGGGACTTGTTGAAGGGACACTCTTCCACTTCAAAAAATTTTGAGATGCAACATCAAGATATATTTGATCATGCATCTATAACTGATAATTTTGGAAATAAAATTAAAATATATTTCTAAGAAAACTTATTTTTTGTACTTACATTGTTTTATATACAGCTATCATTTCTTTTTCCAAAGCATTGATCATATTTTCACAAGTATCACTGTCCAAGAACAAACTTCAGCTCTTTTTTTGTACAAAATATTGTCTACTAAGAAAAATGTGTAAAAGCAGAACTAAGGAAAATCTTTTTCCTAGGTATAAAACTTGTTAGAATGATGAAACAAAAGTCTACATTATTTTTTCCATGTTCTCTCAGCTGCCATGTTAAGAGATTTTAACCAGAGATTCCATGAAGTACTGTCAGAAAGTAAAACTTGTTTGGGTATTAAAACCTAAAGGAAATATTTTTCCATCTGGCATGTTGAACAACGCACATTCTCAAAGAATGGTGAGTACTACTTCTACAACCAAAGGAAAATTGGATAGAAGAACTGAAAACTATTGTTTTCTCATATGATAACATATTATTGATGAAATTAAAGGGCATTACAAAGTTATTACAGTTTCAAAGTGAAAACAGTACAAGGATGGGAATATACTAGTTATTTTGAAGGAAAAGGAAAGAAAAAAAATTAACACTGGACTAAATACATGACTCAAAGATTGTGAAGGCAGCTGAATACTAAACTGTGACAGAGAAATAAGAAGAAAGCAAAAGTTTAAGATAATCAGAAACATTTTATGTTGAACACAATCCAAAAAGAGGCTGCAGACATCATCACATGTGTCACTGTACAATCTTTGTGGGGTTTTTTTCCCTTGCCTTAAGGAAAAAAAAATCACACAATATGGTTTTTACTTAAGTCAAACTCATGTCTGTTTTCTCATGAAACTCCAAATTCATGTAAACTGTGTCCATGTGAGCAGATCTCTGCAGATTGAGAAAGCAGAAAGCTTAATATAATTTATCTTGCACAAGGCAATCTTACGTAAAGTGACTCTTGGCAATTAGCAAGAGCAAGTCTGGTGCTAAATGATAGCAAAGTTCTATTATTCACTAAATAAATATCTGTTACTGTAAAATTTTCATAAATTAATGAAGGACTTGAGGTAGCATATGCTATTTACAAGGATGTGTAGTTACAGGACAAGGGGGTGTCTGAAAGTCTCAAATGAAAGTAGGTTTAGGATAGCTATTAGGAAGAAATTCTTTACTGCCAGGGTGGTGGGCACTAGAGCAGGTTGCCCAGAGAAGCTGTGAGTGATCCATCCCTGGAAGTGTTCAAGGCCAGGTTGGAGGAGGTCTAAGCAACCTCATCTAGCATTACTAGATGTCCCTGCCCAAGGCAGGAGGGCTGGAACTGGATGATCTTTAAGGACCATTCCAACCCAAGACATGCTGTGATTCTATGATTCTATTACAGCAATGTTCTTGAATTGCACTGGTGCGGCAGTAAGAAAAGTAAGACATATTTTAAATTCTAGTTTGCACATTTTCTTTAAACAGTCTGCAGAAAACTTACAAGAAATGGTAGAGAATAGCCAGTACATAAGCAAAATTAAAGAACACCACATGTCAAATGTGGCTATGTTAGTAAGTGAGCAGTTGTCTTGATCTGTCTATATTTCTCTACATGATTTTAAATTTAGTACTTTAACAGTACTTGCTCAGTCCTGGAAACTTTGGAGCAGCTTTCTGTGAACAAGGAAATAACTTAGGAAAAAGATGTCTGCTTTTTAACGTTAAACTAAATCCAGCCATTGTGTATATGAGGATTGGAAGCTACATTCATCGAAGTAAAGTGCCTGAGACCATTCATCAGTGCTGAGGAAAACTGGCACAAGAAACTATGCACACATGCAATTAGCATGGAAAACAGATGCCTAGATGCAAAATATTTGCTAAGGACAGTCACTCTGCCATGTTGACTCCAAAGTGGTTTGGGGGAGTGCTAGCTGGGCTGTTGCACAGTTTTAGCATTACCCAAGGCACACAGCAATGCTCCAGTTTTGGTGTCTGCTAATTTCCTGATTCAGGCAGGTGCAGAGTCTTTCTCCCCACCAAAACTCTATCATCTGACTGTCATTAAAGGAGACAGAGTAAACATTTTTCCAGTCTCTATTATTATGTATCTAAAGCAGAGTATTTTACGGGGCTGTTGCTGATGATTCTATCCCATTGAATGGAAATGTATTACTCAACAGATAATTTTACAGCAGAATCTGACAGACTTTTTTCAAGTGACCCATATCATTGTATGACCTACTAAATGTCGCAGTGCTAATCCTAAGATTACCAACCCCTTCTACAGTGTCTGATCTTTCAAAGCTCCAAAGGAGGGACATAAACTCCAGGGGAAAAAAATAGAAATAAAAAAGAGTACTCAGTTTTTAAAAGATGTCTTTTTGGACGACATGTGCACAGATGGACAGAGTGAGGCTTGAAGTAGGATTCTTAATTTAAACTTTCATTTGCAGGACAAAAAAAAATTAGCAAGCCTTTAGCATGTATTTTCCTACTAAGGTATAAATTATGCAGTACATAAAGTCTTGATTCTGTTAGACAGAAGTAACTAAATAAATAACTTAGATCTTTTTTTTTTTTGAGTTCTGAGCATTCATGTACCATAAAAAGTCTAATTATAATAATTCTTTTTACTCTCTTTGAAGTCGTTGATAAAATATTCTTACAAGATTTGAAAGAGGAAAAATAGAAGGTTTAAATTTTTCAGCAGAGGAGACATTAATTTTCTCTCAGTCCAGTAATTGTAAAAATACAATTCTATTTCATCTTTAATACAAGGTAGAGAAAGGAAAAGTGAATTATCTGCCTTAGCGAAGGGGTTACTAATAATGAAATTACTATCTTCTTGCAGGTATAAATTTGCTGTTTATTAACGCTAACACACGGTTTCAGACTTACATGATGTACCAGACAAGAAGGGAGCAGATACAACTGTAATTTGAATTTCTCTTGCAACCCATCATATTAAATTACATGAAATGCTGGTGAAAAACTTCATGTAGGCAGGTAATATGACACACACAACAGCATCATTTACCCAAATCTATTTGCTCTGGAAAATTTATTAATTTATTCCTGATACCTAAAAGAATTATTTCTGTTTTTATCTGAAAGGAATCCCACCTCTTGCTTTCTTCCAGAATCTTCCCAAATGTAATCGTGCTTCTCCTGCTAGATGTAGAAAGATCTGTGAGGATGAAGACACCTCCTAAAGGTACCATACACCCTTTCTCTAAGTCCTCTAGTTTTAAGGGAAGCAAAGAGGCTCTGGTGGGAATTTTGAGGTAAAGTTGCAAGATAGCTGGAGGTCTCTCATACATATCGTAGAGGGTGGCACGTACCAGAGATTCTTCATCAGGGTCTATCAGTTGCCTGCTTTGAATTTTGTCTCTATATGCAAGGAGAGGTCAATGGGACAAGGAAGAAATGTGTCAATGGAATCAGTTTTGCTCCTTCACACTCCCAGATCTGAAAGAAGGCATATATGAATAGAGTTTCAGAGATAGTCATTGGCACATCTTCTTCAAGGCAGAAGTATCTGTTAGGACATTCACATTCTCCAGAGCTCATGAGGACAGGAAAGACATGAGCTGAATAGGGAAAGAAGCTCTTGTCTTCTGTCACAAGAAAAAGACATGCAGAGTAATGAGCACAAGAAAAGAAAGAAGTATGCATAAGAAATATATGGAAACTTTTTTCATATTGGCTCAATACACATAAAAACCCCCAAAACAAATAAAACAAAAAACCAATTTTATTGTTCTTCCTTTCAAGTTAGTCTTTACGAATGCTTTCAAAATAATTTTCCTCACAGCTATTTTATTATTCATGTATAGTTCTCATATTTTTTTGCTAGATAACAGCTACATCAAATTATTTTTGTTTCATAGCTCTTTCATTACTCTTCTGAGTCGAAATCATCAGACAGCAGAAAACTCTGTCAGAGATGAGGCCTTTTGATAGACTTAGGTTCCACTTCTTCAGGCTACCCATTTTTGTGCAGGATTTTGGGTGTTGAAATTAAATACTTGGGTTTCCCTGAAACATTTCCTAGAAAGAACTTGCCATTTATAATGGAACATAAGTCTCTGCATGTCCTCTACAGTATATTTTACACTTACCCAAATAATTCCTCAGCAGAAGAAATTTAGCTATTTGGTGGAATGGCATTTTCATATCTTATACACTGTGGAGAGGCCACAGAAATGCTTTAAGACACCATTGTTAGCTAATGTAAAACAGACGCCAATTTCTTTTTAACCACACCCCTTTTTGATGTGTAAATAGGACAAGTAACAACTTTTATGATCAAAAGTATCCACACTAAGTTCCTGAAAAAGCAAGTTGTCTACAGACATAAGCATCCTTACAAAACCACAGAGATCAAAATTCTTTCTTATAACAGTAAGCAGTTCTGGATTACAACAAAATGTGTTAGGACTAGAGAACATAGAAAAATTTGGGAATAAGGTTTGTCCCTTTGTGGAAGATGCACACAGTTTACAGACAGTTGCTCTAGCCAATTACTAGAAGCTTACGTACACTTTTTTCTAACAATGCTTTCTTGTAAGGATCTCAGACAATGGATAATAGTTCATTATTAAGCATACATATGTCTACTATCTAGCTTAGCGTATTTTCTAGGCCATACTTGATATCGCACATAGCCCTATTTTTTTTCCTGACCTTGCTGACTATATCTTTCTCATGGTTCTGAGGTTTGCTTTCCCACAGCTTTCTGACAGTTTTATGGCTTTTCTGTATCCCACACCTCCTAATAGAAACACGTCATCATTTTAACCGTAGTTTATTCTATATAATCTACATTAGTTCCCTCACAATAGTGACAAACTGAGTCATTTATTATCTTTACCCTTATGGCAAAGGCATATTGGCTAACTTCATCCCAGTTCTCATTTCATGTGAAATGTGAATTTCGCATTTACATTTAATGCTGCATTGCCAATAAATTTGGCTTCACACTTTGAATTAAATGAGCTACAAAGTTCCATGGAAACTCAGAGACATTTTTCATAGAAATACATATTCTCTTTTATTATAATTTTCTTAAGTTCTAGTGAAGAAAAAAAAATCAGATTACTACTGATCCCTTGAGATGTCATAATTTTTATTTACAATTCTAGTTTCATCAGAACTAGATATTTTCTCTTATAACTGGCATACCAACATATTTTTATTTTATTTTTATAAATCTATTTAGAGTCACAGTAATTCACTGACTGCAGTTGCTGAAGCTGCTGCACTATCTGTCTCTGAGTCACAGCTACTAGCAGTGAAATGTTCCAAATTATTCTGCAAACTGACAAGTTCTTTAATAGCACATATATTAAATATTTTGAGCTATTTCACCAAATTGTTGTTAAAAAAGTACCAACCAAAATCTTGGCTTATTCTCTAAATTATGTAGCTATTTTGTGAGAAAATTGAGCTCTTGTGGTAGGAAAAGTAGAGAAAGGCTACACAATTAATTTAACACCTCGAAACCTGAAATTGTTTAGCTTCACTGAACAGAAATAAATGTACAAAAGATAGATGAAATGGTGTTCAACTTGGCCAATGGTTAAAAATGTAACTTATTATAAAATAATCCTGTGTCAGTAAACCAGCTTCTGCCTTTTACAATACCCATGTAATGGAAATACATTTCAGAAAGCATCAGCTTATCAGTAAATGTACACAGATGGTGCCCCTATTTACCATCAGTTCTTTCACTGACTCCCCAAACAGCCTGAGGAAACTGCATTTACTAAGATCTCCTCAGATAGCTGCAGCAAGCAGAGCACTACCCATCAGTATCAGAATCACAGTCCTCTCTTTCATATCATATTTTGAGCACATCCAGTAATCTGACCTGTCACAGGCGCCAGCCAAGTGGAAATGACAGTGAATGACAGTAACAGACCAAATAAGATGGCTGCCAGGAGTGCAGAGAGACCCAGGGACCTCAATCAACTGAACCACAAATCCATTAAATGATTTAATTTTGTGTATCCAACTGTGGGGCAATGTTTACAGCAGGAGAGTGAAATACACCCGCAAAAAGTAAAAGCATGTAAAGGAATAAACAGTTTGAGAAATAAAAATGCTCTGAGAAGTTAGTGCTTGATTGCTCCCTTTTTTGGAAGATGTTACAAGCTTTATATGCACATTGTTCTGTAATATGACGTTACATTTTAGAAAATGATTCACAAATTAAATCAGTTTTGACTGGTAATGCAGAAAAGTAAAAAGACACCTTCTTCCATGAAAGTAGGTTAGTCAGCTTGAGTTTTGTTTGAAGTCTTTTTCCTGTCACTCCCATTTTCTGGCTGGTCCCGCAGTGGCTGAAATGCAGAAAGAATACATTTTAACCTGGATTAAGGGTACAGTTTTACTCATGTATATTTATTTGTTCCAGGCTCAGCCTTGTATTTCAAGTGAATCCTCAAAAGCAAAACTGGTATTAAAAAAAAAAAAAGTTATCAAATACATGATTTTAGGTATTGTAGAACTTAATTTTCTATTCATCCTCTCTATTAAAGGATAGTTTGGTTCATTCTATATTAATAATTTCAAATGCAGCTAAATTTAATTTAAAAATCCTTGGGTCCCAGTCCTAAACTGTGCCTTCTGAGCATCTCATAAAGAGGTGAGGGGAAGATATGTTGTCTCTTTGCCCTGTCAACAGCATTGTTTTGATATGTGATAAACTAGGGCATTAACTTATGACAAAGTAGGCTGTTATATATCATTTATTATTGGCATTATTCATTCAAAAACATAAACTTCTTGTAGCTGAAAAAAAAAATAATAAAGAATACATCAGAACTAGAAAAGGTCTTTTGGGTTTTGGTTTGTTTTGTTGTTGATTGTTTGCTTTGTTTTGGTAGGGTTTTTTGTGTGTGTATTTGTTAGATAGATATGTAGTTTGTATGTATTAAATCTGCTTAGGAAGCAAGATATTTTTCTTTAATATCAGCCAGATGTGCCTAGTTGAAAAGAAAGTCAGCATGATACTCTTTCATAATTCTTTCAGTGATAAGAAACCCCAGATCAAATATACCTGTAGTGTAACTGAAATGCAACTGATAGGACTCTACAGAGCACTCCAGACAACAGAATATTTTAAGGCTAGAGACATTCATTAGGCGACGCTTTAACAAAGCCTCTGTAAAGCTATAAAACTGTGTGATCACACTATATAACACGTGCTTTTGCTAATAAACAGCACCATCTTCCCAGTGTAAACTCATCAGATCATTAAATTCACTGGATAACAAAGGTAGAGAATTTGGTCCAAGAATAGCAAAGGAACTTGCAGGGGATGGATTTCTTTTTAACAGTTCTTTCTTTTTAAGCTATTTAATTCTATGAGAGGGTTTTAATTTTTATCAAGCAGCTGAAAACAACCAAAACCAAAACCAAAACCAATCAATCCCTATAAGAAAAACAGCTTCTTGTTTTAAATTGATCAGATGCCTCACTGTCAATAAAAGAGGTCTCAGTCAGACTTTCTTGCCTATTGAAAGACATTGCATGTCACTGTGATCTGTCAAATGGCATTCTGTGCTACATTTTCATAATTTGCCACTGAGTCAAAAGATACATTTCTCACAGACACATTTCTAGTGTTTTGAATGTGAGGCAAAACCAGTCTTATGAGTGCATTGTACTGGATTCAAGAATGTGCTCATTTATTTGTTTGTGCTCATTTAGAGGCTTGAGATGAGCTCCAGAGTATGCTTTGAAGGATAAAGACCATACAATCACTTGTAATTAAAGAACATTTTTTCACTCCTTTTTACTCAGCCATAGGCAGATATGGTGGTTCAGATATGGCTTTGCCTCAACTCTCTACTGTAATGCCAGTAATAGTAACAGGCAACCAGACCTTGAACAATTCTTACAGCACTGAGTGCATCACACAGTCCTGTAACCTGAAATAGGACATGAAGATCACAGGCAGGAAGCAGGATGTGTTTTAGCTCAATTCTTGACATAACCTCTTGTGCAAACGCAAATAAAAGAATATTAGGAGGATAGAGGGATTTTCATTTTCCTCATGTGTTCTTGTTGTCCTAGTTGTCAAGTGTAGCTGAACATACTGCCTCATATTCTCTTAACTTATCTGAGTATATGCAGCTACACACAGGTGTTCTTATTTTACCCTCACTGAAGGCTTTCCTATTTGTAAAGGAAAGCTTTTTGTTGTCCTAGTGGGAAGGCAGGAAGGCTGGAAGTCATGAGGGAGGGAAGTTACGAAGGGAGGGAGGGATTCTTTTTTCCCCAAAGAATCATACGAAAGTTTTTACTTATTTCTCAAAGAAAATATGTCAGTCTTTATGATTACAGCTAATTCATGTAAAACTGACAAAACTGCTAAGTCCTATAGCAGAACTGCAACTACTGCTGTTTTACTTGCTTCTAGTTTGTTGCAAATACTGCCCTATATCAGCAAGCCATGTGGAGCATATCATTATGTGCAGAAACACTTCTGTTCACAGACTTTTCTTTTTCAATACCAGATTTGCCTGTGTGTTTTCCTTTTTGTGGCACTATAAATTATGTCCTCAGAATGACCATTTACACTTTGATGCATACTAATCAATGTAAACATGTCATTTTATAATTAATTCAGAACTAATTAGCAGTAATTAGATGTGTCTGTCAAGAATATCAGCAGTAATTTAGAGAATATTACTTGTCAGTCAAATATGTTTTAAATAAATTTTAGATAGCATTTCTGGCTCCAATTAACAGAATATCAGAAGCTTGCAGCCATTTTAGTGGATATTATTCTAACATGCAAGGAAGGGACTATATGCATATTTATGTAAGAATATTTCCAACTGTGTTGCTAATATTATAGCCTCTTGAATTGAGAAAAGTACATTATCCTCATGTAGCTAAATTGTAAAGAGTTGACCTAGAAATATAATAGCCAGTGAGGGAAATAGAGATACAAAACACTTTATTAATGCTTAAATCAGATTTAGAAAATGCAATTTCACTTTCTCTTTTTTTAAAAAAAACAACTCTTATGATACTACTGATTCTTCGTTCATAAATCAGTTCCTAATAGTATCTTAAAATTTGAATTTATGTAGTTGGCATAAAATTTTAGGTGCAAGGAGAGCAATGGAGTTGTACCTGGGTTCATCTTTGAAGGATATTTTTCCAACCTGCTACAGATATCAGGCTCAGAATTTATTCTATTCCATGCTGAGGTTAGAGATGAAGCTTCATTAGAATTATGATTAAATGAGAAATACATCAAGGAATGACTGAGCATGTACAGTTCTTCTAGATTTATACTGTCCCTTGTATGCCTGCATAGATTGATGCTGTCAGCTACTATTCTGACTACACGTCTTAAAAAAAATCACCTTTTTAACAAATAAGTAAACACATTCAGCTTTTTCAAAGAAAGGAATTCTAAGGAAGTGAATCCTTTTCCAAGAAATGGTAGCACCGTAATGGGACAGGAGGCCATAGAAACCTTTCTGATCTGAATTGACTCAATGACACTCACACACCATCCTTTTTCATCGATGTTTGTCAAAAAGGTGCTGTGAACAAAGAAAACAGATTAAGAAGTGATTCCTGGGTCCAGAACCCATGATCTAAACAGGATAGAGATGGAATGCATTGGGTCAAACTTACGATTAGAAACACTGCTATTTTATGGATGCACCAGCAAATTCTGCATGGAACTACACTGCTAAGAACACTTAAGGGAAGAGATAAAAAAAAAAAAAAAAAAAAGAAATACATGCCAAGAGGCATCTTTAATCTCTTGTCATATTGGACTTTTTGAAGGAGAACGTTTGGCCAGCTTTATAGATAATAGCAGATTTTATGCTACAGAATAAGTAAGTGATTTTGTAACTGAGAGTGCACACTTTTCTGGATGTCTCCTCTCCCACATTCTTTCCAGAATTTTTTATGAAATGACAACGATCTGTTTTCTGACCGTTAAGTCATTAATGAACATTACACAAATCAGGAAGGCCTTCCCTTTCAGAGAACACAAAACAGTAATTTGCCAGGTAAATTTTCAAGACTTCTTCCTGAGATGACACAAAGTGATATTATCTATCAATGCAGACTTATGGGGGATTTTGTTTGATTTTTGTTATCTTTTTTCTGCAATAAAAGGGAATATTTTGAGTGTATTTTCTGTCTCTGAGGAGTCTACAACTCTCTAGAGATTTAGATGAAGATAAATGCTGCATTGCTAGGTTTGTCATAAATCACAAAAGCAAAATAATACACCATCTTCTAATTACGACATTGACATGAAATGCCAGTGCTTCTCTTTAGGTATTTGCCATCATAAATGTCCATAAAAACATGAAATCAGATCTTGAAGGATGACCATGACCTTGGAATATTATTGCTAAGGGCTGCATAGAAACTGGGAGAAATATATTTCACCTAAATCTTTAAATGTATTTTTTACTGCAGATTCATGCTAGCAGACTGTCTGTTCAAAAGCACATTCCTAAACCCCTTCTTTATTTTTTTCCAGATTTTAAATTAAATATTTGTTTAAATACTAAGGCAAATTAAAAGAAATGCTTCAGAGAAAAAAAAAAAAATATAAACAGTGTCTTATAGCATATAGTCATCAAAAAAAAAAAAAAGTGTATCAACCAGGTGTTTTTTTTTACACATACTTCATGAACTTATCTGATAAGCAGTAATAAATCCTTAGAAAATATAACAATGAGAACAAAAAAGAAGCCAGGACACATATAGGTTATCAAAACGTGTTCGGTTTTTCAGATTTTTTACACACAAAATTCCTGGTTTTCAGAGCTTGAAAATGATAATATCTTAGGGCTTTAACTTGTATTTACTTAGCATGGAGTTCTGAGAACTTAAGATGGTGCTCTATGAAAGGATTTTTATTATTTTTCTTCCTTTCCTCTATCCTCATGTTGATAAAAATGGTAAAATGAAATGCAAGACCACAGAACTAAGTTAAGTAAAGAAGCTGCTCAAGCTCAAGTATCTCAAGCTACCCATTCCCTTGGCCAAAAAAGAGAGGAGCATGAATTGACACTACTTTCCAGGAACACCTAGTACAGAATATTTTCCTAGTTTATTGTCATACTCTTTCTTCATTTCTTGCTATTAAAGAAAACATAGCCTACATCTTCAGTTTAAAAATTATAATCCAATAACTTAATTACCATAGTTCCTACAAGTTTTTAATATAACACCTGAATGTTTAAACAAATATATCTATGTACATTAAAGAGATTAGACATGTATCCCATCTGCAAAACATCAATGCTGGTGGTAATAGCTGTTTTGAAATTATTGTTTAGTTACTATGTCTCATGGTGTTTATTTCATGAAAATTTGAGTATCAGTATTATACTGATATTTTTTGTCTTAGAACCAATTTAGTCCTAGTGGAAAATCTGCTTTTCTCTCTTATTGTGTTAAATTAGGAGAAGAACATGGATCAATCCATCTTCAAATCGTGGGGAGAGGAGTCACTGCCACACTGCTGAGATTGAACTGATTTTCTTCTTTCCTTCTTAGCCCTGTTCTGGAGACTACACAAAGGAGAAGTAATGTTACTACTGAAAGAACTTCTGCAGACTGTTAGCTGACATGACCAACAAGAAAAAAATAAATGGTGTGCAGGAAATGGTAGCTAATGGCAGCTAAGCATGCCTCCTTGCTCAGGCAATGCTGTGTCAGGGACTGATGAACTAGCTCCTGGAGGAAGGTAACAAATCCACATTGTGGTGCAGGCTGGAAGCAGGGGTCTCTGCAGAGCAAGGTTAGAGCTGGGTTAATTGTGCCTGCCTTGGCCAGAAAGTGAGGATACAGCATGAGCCTAATCCAGCTGTAATGTTTTCAGCTCACGGGCTAACCCCTAAAGCTAAGTCAACGTATCCCTGCACACTGCTGCGTTCACAGTGTTGCTGTCTTCTCACAGTCTCAACATGCTTTTTCTGACTAGAAACACTTAAATATACAGCTCTGAGCCCAGATCCTTCCCTGTGGATGACAATGATAGAGACAATATTAGAACTTGTTTTTTCTCCCCAACATACTCTGTTACATTTTAGTTCCCTGTTTCTGTTATTTTCCTATTGTGCAATAACATATTGTGTAAGTAAATTAATTTGGATGAGGGGATCAAGTGAACCCACAATGAATTTTTGTATGACACCAAGTTGTGTGGGAGTGTTGATCTTCTGGATGGTATGAATGCTCTGACGAGGGATCTGGACAGGCTAGAATGGTTGGACAAGACCAATGGTCCCGTCTTGGCCTAGGTTCAATAAGGAGAAGTTCTAGATACTGCACTCAGGTCACAACAATCCTGTGCAATGCCACAGGCTGAGGGAAAAGGTACTGGAAAGCTTCCCAGCAGAAAAAGACCTGGGTGTGCTGGTGAAAAGCTGTCTGAACATAGTTCATCTGTGCCCAGGTGGCCAAGAAGGCCAGTCTAACTCTGGTTTGTGTCAGCAATATTGTTTCCAGCAGGACCAAGGCAGTGAATGTTCTCCTGTACTCAGCACTGGTGAGGCCACATCTTGAATCCTGTGTTCAGTTCTGGGGCCCTCACTGCAGGACAGACATTGAGGAACTGCAATGTGTGTCCAGGGAAGGGCAACAGAGCTGGTGAAGGGTCTAGAGGGAAAGTCCCATGAGGAGCAGCTGAGGGAACTGAGTTTGCTTAGCCTGGAGAAGAGTAGTCTCAGAGAGCACCTTACCACTCTCTACAACTGCCTGAAAGGAGATGGTAGCCAGGTGGGTACAGCTTCTTCTCACAGGCATCTAGTGACAAGGCAAGAGGAAATGGCCTCAAGCCATGCCAAGGAAGTTTCAGGATGGACATCAGAAAGAATTTCTTCATTGAAAGGGTTGTGAAGCACTGGAAAAGTCTGCCCAGGTAAGTGGCATAGTTAAAATTCCTAGTACTCAATAAATTACTGGACATGGCACTTTTTGCTTTGGTTTAGTTGTAAGGCAGTGTTCAGTCAAAGGTTGAACTCAAAGATATTGGAGGTGTTTTCCAATCTTAATGTTTCTATGGATCTATCAAATTATTCTAAATAGTCAATGATTTCCTTAATAATGACTTAATAGTCATTATTTCCTATTTAATGTCTCTAGGGAAGTAGTGATAGCATTGGTACTTTCTGTAATGATAATCTCAGGCCAAAGGTCTTCATCTGGATAAAGATACAGATTTCGTATTCTATGTAATTATATCCTGCTTAGAAATTACTGACATAATATACATATGGATCCAAACAAAACTTTTGCAGTCCTTTTTTCCCTCAGACAAACTCTCAGTCCAATACCAAAGCGTTTTTGGTTTCCTCTTGCTTCTGAACACCTTGACTCTGAAACTAAGATAACTAACGTGAAAAGGGCAAGAAGTGTATTTTACCAAGCCTTTGGTAAGATAAAAAAATCTGCTGTTAGGATGCCTTCTCATGGCTGCAATTCTATTTTTCTTTATTATATATAATATTCTAACATGTTTATCTTCAATGTACAGAACATTTTGTTTAAGTGCATGGTAAACCACCAAAGGAAGTCTAACTTCCTTTGAACCCTTTCTGGAGCCAAATGTTTAAACCTAATTATAAATTGCTATGCTTTTTATTTCCATTTGGAATTCTCCAACTATTCTAATTAGGCTTCCCCAAAGGTCAGAGAACATTAACAATCTGGGCACAGTCTGGCTTTTTGAAGTGCTCGGAAATCGACTGTTAATGGTATTTGAGGAAACATAAGAGAAAACCAGCTGCCCTGGCTAGCATAGAATAATTAATAATAATAGCTATGTAGTGATGACATATCCAGGTTAATTGCATACTAATTAAAGGCTATAGTAAAGCAAATTACTGTTTGCATTTGAAATAATGGCTTGTGGCCACAGTAACTCATAAAAATGTGCTGTATCCTCTTGGCAAGTTCTCAAATGGGAGTGAAATTAATTTGAGACATGCACACATGATCTAGTTTGAGAAGTCAAAAGTTTTGAGAAGCTTTCTGCAGTGAGACAGTGATAGTCATTAATGAAGTAGAATTTGATATGAGTTGAAGTTAAGTTCTGAGAGAGTGAACGAAGATAGTGTCTGGCAGAGCTGGGAGTCAATCAAAAGATAATTAACAGACAGTGCAGAGTATGAGGAGCTATTCAGCATGAAGAATCAAATCTCTAGTTAGGGGCAAACAGGGAAGTAGCCAGGAGGGGAGTCCCACAGTGAGCTATTTTTGGATGTTTAGAAATAAAATTAAGGAGTTTGTCATTTAGAGGATGACTGACTGAAAAGAGAGTGCTGGCCAGATATGAACTGTGTAAGGTCTTGGTGCTGTTCAGAAGACTAGTTAGAGGCTTTAGCTTGTGGGGTTTTTAAGTGTGCTGCAAATGAGATAAAGTGAATGGGATAACAGATTATTTCTGGGGAGGAAGAACATCCAATACACTGAGTAATCAAAAGCTAAATGGAACTTCTCATGTTAATACAAATGGGGAAATAATAAAGATATTCAGAAAGACAACATTCAGCCAAGGCACTACCAAGAACATAACAGACTATCCATAGGCTGCCATCCCAGGTTTCTCCTGTGTCTGATTCTCATTACGCTTCGGCCACACCCAAACTATACCCAGTCTTTTGATGCGAGGGAGTAAAGAAGTACAGGAATGGAGAGAAAAGAAGAATTGGATTCACAACTCGTGCTTAGGTTCAAGTATAGCTGAAATTCAAAGAGTTTGGATTTTATATGTTTTATATCATAAATTTATTATACCATATATGTATATGGTTTTATTTATAGAAAAATTCAATAGAAAAACTCAGAGTTTGAAATAAAATAGCAAAGAAATGGTGACCTGGTTAAAAAAAACCCCAAAACTTAATAAAAATTAAGACTCTTGTAAAAAAAGTAAAACTTGTACTCAGTTTTAGCCTTCTCTGACAGGTCTCGAAGACCAAATCTCTCCCCCAGAACCTTGCAAGAATGCATAGTCATGTTCATAAACAGTTCCTCTGTTTTAATTAAAGTAGGACTGAGTATTCTCTCTAAAACAGTAAAGGATTTCAGATGTGATTTTACTGGAATGCCTCATCCTGGAAAAGATATTAGCAACACTTCATTGTGGATACATATGGAATGAGAGGCAGTTAACTCCCTTCATTTGTTAACCCTAAAATTCTAACTTGCTTTCCTTTGTACATAATGACAAGTCTTAGAGATCACATATAGATGTGGGGTTTAATATTAACCAAAAATAATCTGTATACCGACTATTTTCTTATGTGTATTTTGTTATTTGATTGAATGAAGAATATAATAAAACTATTTAAAATTATTCTGTGATACACAGGAATAAGCAAAGTTGATCAAGAAGTTGTGAATATTCTATTCAATATATTGCCTAGAAAAAAAATTGTGGCTAGTTTTCCAAATTTCTTCTAATGAGAAAAATATTTAATCCAAGCCAAGTTTAGTGAGGATGCTCCATTAATCTTGTTTTCAAAACCCAAACTAATGTAATCTTTAAATACAAATTATTTTACTTAGTAATAGGAAAAGTAGTACCTGAATTAGAGCCAGAATTAGCATTCCAGAATATTTGGCCACATAAAATTTTTTATTCCAAAATGATCTTTAGAAACATCATTTTAGCCAGAAAAATAAATTTTATTACCTCATCAAGGGGTTAGACCTGCAGCTGATATTAGTTTACATGGTAAATGGACTTCAGCAGTGTAGTGATGATGGTTATCATGATTGAAGATTTGATACAAACCAATTAGCAAAATAATAAATGCATCATGTGTCTAATATAGGTATGCTGGGTTTTTTTTTTCTGTAAAACTACAGCACCAGCTTCTGCTTTTTCCACTGTTTCAGTATGGCCTTTTTTTTTCCAAGATAAAATGAAGTGATTGAAGAATTCTTGCTCTTTCAGTTTAGCTGCTGAAAATATGCTTTAAAATCATTAATAACAGGATATTCAGTTCTTTTAGCAGCTTAAGTGAACTCTAACTAAGGGGTCAGAATTTAAAAAAAGAAAGATGACTTCATCTACTTTGAAATCAATGTGCAAATCTCAGAAAGCTTGAATAGGCAGAAGAAGCTAATGGGACTGAAACTTTGCAAGACCTGAGATAGAGAAATGACCTGCAGCCTACAAAGCCACTCATTTTCCAGTATACACAAGCACAAAAGATTAGGATATAAGTGGCAAGCTTATTTAAGTACGAGGAAAAAGAATAGTTATGCTGTTCAAGACTTTTCAGGTATGTTTTTCTGAAGAATAAGCTATTCACAAAATGAAAAAAAAAAAAAAAAAAGAAGAAATGTGAAACCTACTGAGGGAAATGAGGGATAATCAGTCGTTGTTAATATTAAGAAACTGCTTTTACAAGACAGGAATTCAAAGAGATCACATCTGAAACACACAGAGAAAAATATTAAAAAAAAAAAAAAAAAGTGAATCTCATAAAATATGCAGTTGGAAGCAACCTAAAAGGAGCATCAAAGTCCAAATCAAGGCCCTGTACATAGGATAAAACATCAGCAATATCCACCTACCCCCCAAACTCTAGAATAGTTAAAAAGGCATATTAGAAATAATGATTTACAAGTCTGGAGACACCCACAGTACCTTCTCCTCTCTCCTTCCTCCCTCTGAGAAAAAATCTTACAGTGCCAGAATCTCAAAAATACTTTAAAGGGCGAGTTTAGCAACACAGTTTTAGTTTTGTCTAAAAAACAGAGCACTGACCAAGAGATATGATCCCAGAGCTATTCATATAGAAAGTGATGCTTGAAAACAACCTAAACCCTACTCATGGCATTAAAGCAAGGATACCTTAATGAATGACATGAGAGATGTAGAAGGGCCAACTGTTCTGACAGACAGAGGAAGCACCCTGTTAAGTGTCAGGAAAATTAGAAATCTAAATTTTTGATGGAAACAAATAGTGAATATGAAATCCTTAGAACTGTTAAATTTGGGGGAAACAATTCAATAAGTTAATGTCAGTTGGTGTCATAAAAAAACACTTCACAAAAAATGTGATACAAAAGACACCTGCATTTTTCTGAAGATGTAGAAAATCTATCAAGACATTATAAAAGCAAGCTATCAGCAGGAGATCATTCCAGAGGTACAAACACTGGTGTTAACTGTAATGTTTGTAAAATGAAATGCAGAGCAGCTTAATAAATTTACTAATAAATTGACTGATGACCAGTGAGGCGTTTCCTCAACAAATATAGTAGAACAGAAACATTGGTCCAAATGCAAGTTAGCTTAAAGGAAAAATAACAGAGCAGTATTTTTGAAATGTTACAACATTGATAGCCCAGGACAGCATTACAGTGTTATTTTAACAGTTTTAAGTCGAAATTCATGCAGTGTAATAGATGTTCAGAATAGGTGCCAATCAGACCACTGTAACTGTGGATAAATATTTTCACTACACTGCTTCTTACTGGAGTTTTGAAAGGTTGCTCCTCACTGTGTCACCTGCACAAGGAATATGCTAGGAAAAATAATATTGCAAGCATATTAGGACAACTAGTAGGATACAAAGTCACTGATGGCAGATGACATGAGAGGGTATGTGAAAAATCACTTGAGAGAATACAACAGCAAATTGAGAGCTCACCAAGAGAAATAACCACCCACTAGTGGTCTGAAAATCGCCTTTTAAAAGTGTTCACAGATGTGGTGTTTTAACCTACAAAACAGAATTACACCACAGCAGGACCGTCTTCATCAGATACACCATTTGTAATGAGATGCTCTCACTACTCATTCAACAGGGATTTTTTCAGGAGGTAAGGGCTTATACTTAGAAGTTTGACTGCTTGCATTAGCTTCACTCTATCGTACTACATCAGAAATCTGTGCAAACCTGATATCAGAGAATACCAAGCCTCACCAGGATATTTAAGATATTTATCCCAGTTCATTAAGGTAACAAAGCATGCATGTAAAACCCCAGGCTCTACCTCAACCTAAATTAATGGACTGCTGTGTGGATTTCACTGCCACTATTAATAATACTGAGCCTTCTCTTAGGACCTTCTGTTGGACCTGTGCAAAATCTGGGTGCCTGATGCTGCTTTGAATCAGCAGAACAATCCAGACCATAGAAATTACATGCGATAATGTAAGAAACTACTGAGATAAAAAAAAAAAACAAAGCAATAAACCATTTTCACTGCTCCTGGTACTGCAATCTAAAACATAGTAGAAATACAATTGCTAATGCCTGTATAATAGATTAAAAAAAAACCCACTATAATTCTGCTTAAAAAATTCTTTAAACCTGCATTAAAGGGTATAATGGACTTCCAGCACAGCATGTGAGGCTCCTGCTTCATTATGTTTTTGAAAGAAAGGTGTAGGTTATCCATTTCCTCTCTTACTTGGCATATTGTGATTGCTGTTGCAGAATTTGAAGATTTCAATCAATTGCTAACAAGTCCAATGTGTATGAGTCATAATGGATTACCTGGTTGCACTATCTGCAAAACTGATGCAGAGCATTTGTGAATCCCATCTGCAATACTATGCTTAATTCTAGAGAGAAGTTACTCCTGAATGTAACTACACAAAAGGATAAAGCCTCTTTAACAGAAAACCTGCTATCGGCTATATTTTACATGTTATATTTTGAACCTGGTACAGATTTAAAGAAATATTGGAATTTGATTTAAATTTGGTTATTCTTATTTAGTTTCTGTGATGGGTTGGCCATGGCCAGCTATCAGACACCCAACCAGCCACTCTCTCACCCCCTTTCCTCAAAGGATAGGGAAAGAAAATAAGATGGAAAGGTCATGGGAAGGAGATAAAGACCAGTTACCATTACTGACAAAAAAGACCCAGACTGAGGAAAGCAAATTTATTATTGCCAATTGAAATTGAGTTGGATGGTGAGAAACAAAGACAAAAGCTAAAATAACTTCCTCCCATTCCCCCTTTTCCCAGGTTCAACTTTACTCCTTCATCGATGACTCCCCTATTTCATTGCAACTGCACTGCAGAGGCACGGGGAATGAGAGACTGCAGCCAGTGCATTAACAGCTCCTTTCTGAGGCTCCTTTCTCCTCATTCTGTTTCCCAGCTACAGTTTGGGACATTCGCAAAGCCTGCAGTCCCTCGGGATAAGCTTGCTCCAGAGCGG
>VXBS01000468.1:1297-33704 GCA_013400255.1 Sitta europaea | reverse complement strand
TTGCCAGCAAAGAAATGTTTTTCCCTTCCCCGTATTTTTGCCTGGAACCCCCGTAATTCCAAAGCCACAATGATTTGGAGGGCGGGGTCACCTTCCCTTCCAGGAACGATCCCTCCTTCCCCGGCAGCCCCCTGGCAGGCGCAGCACTCGGGGGAGTTTTACCTTCGAGCCCCTTTTTCTGGCCGCACAATGAGTTTCCCTCGTGCCCAGTGACTTTCTCTCCTTGGTTCCCAATGTGCAAGCGCCACTCCAGGTACTCACCCCCACTGCTGCACCAAGTTCGTTCCCGTCCATCCCTTTAAATTCTGATTTTTGGGCTTCTCCAGTCGGAGGCGGAACAAATTGCCTGACACGGGGCGAAGTGAAACCAGCAGCTCAGAAATGCTCCCCCGCTGAAAGGTGAGCATCCTTAACTCCCAGCGCTCGTTGTGGCTCTGAGATAAGCGGGGAGGAGCTCAGCTCTGCATTTCAGCCTTGCCACAAGCCCCTCACCCAGGAATTACGCACCGTTTTCTCAGGGTGCTGAAGGATAAGCGCCGGATTTGGGTTTTCCTCTGTGACTTTAGAAGAGCAACATTTGTGTGGACAAAGAGCGCAGTGCGGGCTGGATGTGCCCGGGGGGAAATGCCCGCTGGAACCGAACCGCAGCAATCGGCACCATTACAATAAAGAGGATTTTTTCTTGGAAGAACAACTCTGTGAAATTTCCAGCTCCACCCAAATTTCAGCCGCTTTGGTGTTTTTCGAGCTGTGCTTGGCCAGTGGCGGAGTTTCAGGAGGGCAGGAGAGGAGCGCAGCCAGGCTGAGGAACTGTGCGCCCCTCACCTCCCCGGGTGGGAGGAGCAGCTCCGTGTCCCACCCGCACCTGACTCCTTTTCCCTGAATTTTCCCGTTATCCAGGGCATTCCCAGCCCCACCCCTCTGCTCCTTAACCCGGCTCCACCTGCCCGGGCTGCGGTCACTGCCCCGGGGTGCTGGGGAATATAAATAATAGAAATGAGAAAAAGGTATCCGGGTTTGAGGACAGGTGTCTGCTAAGAAAGGCAGGAATGGAGAAAGGAAACCCCTTCCCTCTGGATTATTGTAATTGTGACATTGAGGGGCTCTCAGGCAAAGGGATGGGATGGGAATTACAGTTCTCCATGAAGATAAAAGTGCAGTGCTCCAAGCCCAGCCCTGGCAGAGGCAGAATCCCCCCTGCCCCCGTGGGTGGGGTTGGGGCAGAGCCATCCCAGGGCTGCAGCTGCTGCAGGGCACAGGGGGCTCTGCTGGGGCAGGGGGCTGCAGGAAGGGGCAGATTCCCTCTGCAGCTCCAGGGGGATCCCTGGGGTTCCTCTGGGGAGCCGTGGAAAGGCTGCCCTGGGCTGCCAGAGCCCAGATTGTGTCCAGGCAGGAATGCTGGGCTCCTCCAAGGAGGGAATTTTATGATGGGATTTCCTCAGCCCTGCAGGGAGACTCAGTGGCCCCTGAGCAGGAGATCTCTGCCTGGACAGGGATGGGTCCTGGAAGGGATAAAGAAAAACTGCCCCAGCTGGTTTTTAACAGCTGCCCCTGACAGAGGACGCCCACCCTCACCCCCAGCCCAATTCCAGCGGGTGACAGCAGAATCCTCACTGCAGCCCCACACAAAGGGAATTCTCCTGGCAGAGCCCCCCGAGGAGAGATCCCCACAGTGCAAACCCAAAAATACTCTGTAATTCCCTCGCTGCCCTTAGTCCTGTTCCTCTCATTCAAATTTCTCAGTAGCTCTTCTACAGTGTTTTATACAACCACAGGAATGTGCAGCTGGTTTGTAAAATCGTAAAGAAAAAGCTTCAAGTCGTGAATAAGCCAGCAATTTTTATGGCTGTAAATCCCTTAACCTTGTAGGCATTGAATGTATCTGCCTTTTATTGCTTGAAGGGTGTAAACACCTATCAAAGTGTAAATTTTGAGCTGAATAAATACATTGAGGAGGAATGTTTGGGAAATTCAGTGTAGAAATAATAATCAATTCACAGCCTGCTATTTATTATTATCGAATATAAGAAAAAAACCCTCTCAAGGGGAGGACTGTGTGCAACAAAACATGGAGCTGGAGTAGGTATGACACAAATATTAATTTATTATAAGGTGGTGTGCACAAAGAGCACTTTGCAAGAGAAAATTCACGGGGTGTTCAGTCTATTCCAACAATTAAAATGTGTGTGAAGCTGTGTAATCTTTGGCTACTCAGAAATCCTGAGCTTGCCTTGTCTGGGTTGGTTTCAAAGTCTTGCAGGGATGTTTAATCTATAATTAACAAGCCCTGCTCTCAGCCATCCTGGTGGATGGAGGTTTGCTGGAAAAAAACTGGATTATTTTTCGTGGGGATCCAAAGGTGCTGAGCACAAAAAATGACAGAAAATATGGATTTGAGCTGCTGTAAGTGAGGATCTGAGCTAGGTGTCTGAATCCCTGGCTGGAGGGACAGACACGAGCAGAGCTGCCTTCAAAGAGCCCTAATTAATCCTTGAGCCAGTCCCAAATGAGAGCCCTTTTGCTTTGCCTTTGGTTTATTATTTATGCCCCTGGGCCAGGGTTTTATGTACTGTGTCCAGAGATGTTAATTAACTCGGGCTTCCCCCTCTCCAGTCATTTGGCTCAAGATTTAATTAGAGTGTGGAAGTTAAGAGTGGTGTGGTGAAGAGATTCAGCTGAGGTTGCTTTTTGCTGGCTTGGAGGGATGTTAAAGCTGAATATTCACTTCCTTCTGGGATCCTGCCCCTTGCATCTGGATCAAACAGGAGGAAATGCCCTGGATATTTATTTATCCACAGTTATGAATCATTTTAGTTTTTATATGTTCATTGTATTTATTTTATTTTATTTTTATATTTATACTACAATTTCATATTTTAAAAGCTTTAATTTGGATATTTTAGGGACCTCTCAGAGCCTGCTGCTGTCCTTGCCTGTGCTGAGGATTTTGAGAAAGTTCAGGATGGAGTGAAAAGCTGGAAATATCTCAATTATCCATCCAGGAAGTCTGAGGCATCTTTTGACTTTCCAAGGGGGAAAAAAAAAATAGAGGGATACCAGCCAACTCCACGGGGATTAATCAGATTTTTTCTGGGAGCTGGGATAGATAGGATGTGACTCTGGCATCGTGTGACATCCATGCTTGGGATCATTTTTAGAAGGGAAGGTGCAAATTGTGGGAACAACAAATGAAAGTTTGCTCTGATTATTTAATAGCTGCACTCAGGATGCAGAGAGTTTTGCTCTGTGGTGGAACTTTAGAAAATTTGCCTTGAAGGTGTCTGGCCTGGCTTTCCAGGATTCAATGGCATCACTTCTGTACTTTTAGGAAAAACTGATTTTCTCCCTCTGCCCCAGGCCTTTAACTGGCTGCTCCTTCAGGTGGCCACGTTTTCTCCCCATCCCCAAAGCAGAAAATTAAAAATAAATTAAAAATAAATTTTAAATAAATTAAAAATAAATTAAAAATAAGCCCTGAAGCACCCCTGAGCAGTTTGGTGGAGCTGGGCTGCAGCTGGAGCCCTTTGTGCTGCTGCTGTTCCAGCTGTGCCCAGCTCCCTCACAAACCCCTTCAGCAGCTCCAGCATCCCCCAAAAACGGAGCAGCAGCTGCTGATCTCCCTTGCCCTCCTCTCAGCTCGTTCACTGCAAACGTTTTGTCTCAAAATAGTTCATTTGTGGATTCATTTAAATTTATTTAAATTTATTTTAAAATAAATTTAGATTTCAATTCATTTAAATGCTCAGCAGGGCAGCAATTGGGAGCCCCCTGCTCCAGGGCTGGGCTCACCCTGGAATTGAGAGGAGCTGCTGGAAGGGGAGAGATTCCAGGGCTTGGGTTTTCCAGGGAGGGAATGGGAATTTTGTGCCTCCTCCCAAGCTTTAGTCTGGCTGGCTTTGGGGTTTCCTTGTGCTCTGCCAGTCCCTGGGCTGCAGATGTTCCTGGAGTGGAGGGTGGCAGCTGCCAGGAATGCTGAGCACCAGGGATGCTGGCTGGGAGGAAATGCAACTGAAGAGTTGCTGAGATTTTTTTTTTTTTTTTCCAGGATTTTCCTAGATTTCCTCCTTTCCCTAAAGGGCTCCAGCTGGAGGGAGCAGGTTTTGCATTCACACAACTTTTAGGATGTTCCTGCTGCTGTTCCATGGCTGAGGCTGCATTGTTGGGGGAAAAATTATGGAAATTCAGTTTTCTCTTGAGCTACTTTGGAAGGTCCAAACAGCTTGGAAAAGCAGGAGGAGAATGGAAACACGGAGCACTTGGTTCTTGGGAAGGGTCCAGGGTCTTTTCAAATGCTGCAGATTCCTGCAGATGTCTGGGGAGTTTGATTTTCTAATTGCTTCCCTCATTCCCTGGCTGTGAGATGTGCATCCCATCCTGTCCATGGAATGCAATTTGAGGGAAAACTTTGGGAATATTCTGGTTTTACCCTGCTGCCTGGGACAAGGGGACCAAACTCCAAACTGACTGGGGCTTCAGAAAGGAGGGAGAGGGCAGGGAGTGCCAGGACACAGGGAACGGCTCCCAGCGCCTGAGAGAGGGAGAGATGGGCTGGGGAGGGAATTCAGGGTGGGCAGGGGCTGGGATGGAATTCCCAGAGGGAAATCTGGGGCTGCCCTGGCTCCCTGCAGTGTCCCAGGCCAGGCTGGGAGCAGCCTGGGGACAGTGGGAGGGGTCCCTGCCATGGGGTGGGATTTCAGGTCCCTCCCAACCCAACCCAGTGTGGAATTCTGCATCCCCAGGGGCACAGCCCATCCCTGCTCCAGCCTCACAATTCCCTGGGCTCGGTTTGGCAAGCAGGGCAAATTCCCCCTTTCCCCAAACCCCCCGAGATTTGCAGGATATCCACGGGTCAGAATTCCAGGTTCTTCCTCCTGGAGAGGGAGGATTGGAAGAGCTCCAGGGCAAGGGAGAGCAGGCACAGTGTGGGAACCCAGGATGTGTCTGACAGTCCTGGATGATCCCAGCTCCACCCAGGGGCTCCAAAGCCCTGGCAGGGGGGCACAGACCCTGNACTCACAGGGAATTTGTAGCATAAAAATCAGTGGGCAGAGAGTGTGCCTGGGGCTGCCCTGCTGAACAGACCCGGGCAGGGCAGACAGAAAATATTCTAGGTAAGAAACAATAAAACAACCTTGAGAGCATCAGCCAAGACTCCTGACTCCTTCTGTGACATCTGGGTTGGGAGACAGCGATTTTTATCCATCTGGGGGTCACCCTGACCAGAGGAGATCCCGAGACACAGAACCCCCCATGGAACCCCCGCGATGCTCGGCCCGGGTTGCCGGGTTTGGGCACCTGCCGCAGGTGTGCGAGGCCAGCCCGCCTCGCCCGGCTCCATCCCAGCCGCACGGTGGTGGTGTTGTCCTCCGAATCCCCAGAAATTCCTGCTGGGAGCGCCGGGTGTGCGGGGCTGACGGCAGATGGTGAGGAACGCTCGGGTTCCAATTTCGGGACATCACTGCTGGTGTGGGGCTTCCCAGGCTTTGGAACCTAAAATGTCCCTGGGTTTGGTGCTTTGGTGCTGCCTTATCCCCATGGGGTAAAATGGGGATTTTTTCTTTCTTTTTCTCCTTTTTTCCAGGAGAACTCAGGAGCTCTTTGAGTCCTTGGGTATCATTTTATAAAATCCAAGTTGTTGTTTGTGCAAAGCTGGTTTAGGCTGTGTTAGAAGGAATGGATCGTTCCAGATTCCTGTTGGCAGGGGCTTAAATCCCAAAAATGCCTTGTCTGGGAGGCTCAGCGAGAGGGCTTTGCAGTGGTGCTCAGAGCAGGCAGAGGCTGGAGCTGCTCCCTGTGATCCCTGAGCCAGGCCAGGTCCCCTTGGCCAACACCCTGCAGACTCTGCAGTGCTGTGAAATCCTTCCTGGAAGTCTGGGAAGCAGCCAAAGGCTGTGGGAAGAGGCAACTGAAAGGTCCTTGAGATCCAGGAGTCCTGGGCAGGCTGGGACTGGAGCAGGAGCTCGAGCAGGAATTAAACAAAAACCAACCCAAAACCGAACCAAACCACACAAAGCCCAGCTTGGCTCAGGGTGGCACAAAGGGCGAGGGGTGTGAGGGGGGCTCCTCCAGCTGAGCTGTGCCCTGGGCTGGTTTTAGGGCAGGGGATGCTCTCGTGGTAAAACCCGACCTTGGAACAGCCTGGGCTGGGTCCTGCTTGGCAGTGGAGCTCAGAGCCGCCCTGTGAGCCTCCTGCTGCCCCAGCAAGGACGGGCAGCAGCCAGAGCAGCTGTGCCAGGAGACAGAGAGGGCTTTGCTGCCTCCTCTTCCTCACCCCGTGGCCCCAGGGAAGGCAATCAAGTGCACTTTAATTACGTTTAATTACATTGCCTGATGATTCTGCTCCCCAGCACAGGAAGGACGTGCGGATGATCAGAGGGATGGAGCTGGGCTGGGGGGGCTCCCCTGGGCAGGAGGAGGTCCAGGGAGAGCTCAGAGCCCTGGAGGGGCTCCAGGAGAGCTGGGGAGGGGCTGGGGACAGGGCACAGCACCCAGGGAATGGATCCCACTGCCAGAGGGATGAATAGGTGGGATTTGGGGCAGGAATTGTTCCTGGCAGGGTGGGCAGGGGCTGGGCTGGAATTCCCAGAACCCTGCAGTGCCCAGACTGCACACTGGGGCTGCCACAGTGGGAGGGGTCCCTGCCAGGGCAGGGGGGCACTGGGTGGGCTCTGAGGTCCCTCTGAACCCATTCCAGGATTCCACAAGTTCCCTGGAACGTTCCTGGATCCTGTGTAGCTGCAGAGGAGCCTCGTGCAGGTGGAGCTGTGGAATCCAGTGCTGGGGGATTTAATTTCAGGCTGCATTTCACAAAGGGCAGCTGTGGGGAGGCTCAGTGTGGGGGCAGAGCAGGCTCTGACAGCTCCTCTTCCTCAGCCACCTCAGCTCCAGAGCCACCGACCCCGAGGAGGCTGGGAACTCATTGTGTGCACTTCAACTTTGCCAAGTTCTTGTACTTCGTTTGCTTGTAAGCTATGGACAAAAATGGCAGTCATTTGAATTTTTTCTAGGTCACTGTACACTATTATCAGCTGGTCTCCTTCCTATCAATCTCCACTATTCAGTCTTTAGCCAACAGATTTTTAAAATAAATATTCCCCGGCTGAAAAGGAGGAGATGCTGTTCTAAAATTGTTAGAGCTCATTGTTAAAAATGACCTTCATGCCAGAGGAGGTTATTTGATTTAAATGGACTTTTTAAAAGTTCTCCATTTCAGCAGAGCAGGTTTTGATTGACTGGGAGGCTTGGCCTGACCATTAACTGAGGACAGGAAGGGATCCCAGGACTGCTGCAGCTTTAGTGGCAGCTGATGGGGAGGGGAAGTGTGCAAAATTGGGATTGGGAGCAAGCTGGAATAATGAGGGAGCCTTGGAAGGAGGAGAAATCCCCCTGGGGGCCAGCACAGCACAGGCTGTGTTTTGTTTTGTTTCATTTCCAATAAATAAATAATTTATTATCAATAAATAAAATAATCCCTGTGAGTCAGAGGGTTAAAAGGTTTAGGAATGTGGCCAGCAGGATGTAAGCAATACATCATACAGCAAGGGCTAGCCAAATAGGAGCAATAAAATTTTGAGCAAAACTTAATAAGGGAATTAGAAGAACGAACCAAGAGTTGAATCATTAATATCTGGGTATAATAGGAACAAATAGAGCAAAGACAATTTATCATGTATTTGATCCAGTTATGGGGTTTTAGAAGCAATAGAAACACACCTAGCATTGTAAAAAATCAGAAACCCAGGAAAAGCACCTGGCTTCTTGATGTTTGAAACCAGGAAAAGAGCCTGGACCATAACCAGGGGTCATGAACCCCTGGAATGGGACAAAGGGATGAGGAAGACCCCGATGAGCCCACAGACCCAAATCAAAAAGACCCCTGACCCAGTTAAATAGAGAACTGCACAGTCACAGTGAACATCCAGCTCATTTTAATGCAGAATGTGCAGGTGAATGTGCAGAGGCCTCTCAATGGTTCTGTGAATTTGGAAACCCTTTGGAAATGCAGAGAGGCCTGAGGCTGTGGAAATGTGCAGGATTGCTTCCCCTGTGTCCAGCTGTTAATGAACACACAAATCCTTCAGCTGCAATTAGCTGAAAGCTTGTTTCACCCCTGGCACCTTCAGTGCATCACCTGGAGCCTGCTGCTCCCACCTGAGCCCGGGCAGCCCCTGCCCCCAGAACCCCAGAGCTGCAGCCCAGGCTCAGGTGTGGCTGTGGTAACAAATTCCTCTTTTAGAAAATCCTGACTCCAATCCTTTATTCCAACAGCTGACTCCTTTTTATACCTTTCTAGACACAATTCCTCATTCAGAAAAATCCGATTCCAGTCCTCTATCCAAACAACTGACCCCTTTTTATACATTTTTATACAGGATTCCTCATTTAGAACTGGTCTGACTCCCATTTATTCATACAACTGACTCCTTTTTATAATTTTTTATACACAATTCCTCGTTTAGAACTGGTCTGACTCCAATCCTCTATCCAACAACTGACCCCTTTTTACACCTTTTTGAAAATGCCACTCCCATTGGCAGGAAGAGTGCCAGCACTCTTCACCCCTTGGCCAAAACCAGAAGACATCAGAGAGAGTCCATCCCACAGAACAGAATGCCAACATTGCACTCGTGCCAAAAGCACTGGCACTGTTTGTGTCACACCTGTGAGAACCAGGCCTTCCTAAAGCCAAACAGCACCGAGAAACTGAGCCCAGACACGCAGAAACTTCAGGCTTAGGAAAATCAGGCTGCACTCAGGTTCCCAGCCTGGCTCCTCTGCAGGTCTGGCCAGGGGATGTCCTGAGCAGCAAAACCTCCTGCCCACAGTGCTCAGGGCAGGGGCTGTGCTGCAGGAATGGGGGATTTGTCCTTCCAGAGGAGCCTTGGGATAAAACCAGCACTGGGAGAGAAAAGCAACAATGGGAAGGGTTCCACTGGTTGAGGAATGGAAAAGAGAGATTTGCCTCCACAAACAAACTGGGGGTTTGCTGAGAAATGGGGTTGGATGTTGGAAGGTGGAAGAAACAGTGGGGAGAGTCCATCAATTCCATAAGAATGAAAAATCGAAGGGAGGGTTCTCCCTGAGAGGGGAATCTCAGGTGTCAGGGGTTCAGGGCAGGCTGTGCCTCTGCAGTGGGGGCAAGAGAGAGGGAAATGGGGCTGGGAAAGGGGGATAAAAAGGAGGGAAAATCCTCCAAAAACTGGGGAATGTCCCACGGGCTCTGCCTTTCCTGCAGTCAGGTCAAAGGGCTCCTCTGTCTCCTTGGGACACAAACTCTGGGATTTGGGGATTCATTTCCCTGCCAGTGATGAAAGAACAAAGGTTTCCTCAGGAGAGGCTCCTCCAGCAGAGCCAGTGCTCGGTGCTGAGCAATCTCCCTGACAGGAAACACAACCAGCCCCAGCCAGAATTAGCTCGGATCCATTCTTTACAGCCAATTTGAGTCTTTTTTTCCCCTGATAACGCACTCACAACACCTCTAATTTTAGCCTGGCTGCGCTCTCAGCGGAGCAGTGCCAGGAGGGTGTAGTAGAGCTCTGCTGGGAACGTGGCTGAGCAGGGGGAAATGTGCCCAGCTCCCAGCAGATCCCAGGGCAGGGGGCTTGGCAGTGCCCCCCCTGTGGGGTCGGGCTCCATGGGCTGCTTGTCCCTGCTTTGGGTGGGAGGGTGGATCTGCTGGAAGCTCTGCAGGGGGATCCAGGTTCTGATAATACATCTTTGCATGATATATGAGCCTAAAACTCATATATTCAGAGACTAAAACTCATATATTTAGTCTAAAACTCATATATTCAGAGTTTTAATTTAATATATGAATTTATTTAGAGTCTAAAACTCATATATTTAGACTTCTTAGCATCAAGTCACATGTGTGGTGACCATGCTGCCACACCTAAACTCCAGCATGGAGTAAGAATCCAGCAGTGTGGAACCAACTTGGCTGAGACTCAGAATCCCTTTGTGCTGGGAATCCTCACAGTGAGGAATACACATGAAGATTTACACACGAAGATTTACCCCCTCAACCAAACATCTGAGATGAAGCAAAGTGTTTCTAGCATGACTGCAGCAACTTATCCAGTTCTGAATTATTCTGAGTTTCCAGTTGAGCAGCTGACCCCGGGGCTATCAGGGACCAGCAGGGCCAGGGGCTGGCTCCTGCATTTGGGTGACAACAACCCCTGGGATGCTCCAGGCTGGGAAAGGGCCTGGGCAAGCTCCAGGCTTCACTGCTGGGTACTTAAAAATGGGCACAGAGAAAATTGGGTCTCAAGTGGGAACTGGAATAGTTCAGGATTTCAGCAATCCCTCGGTTCGAGCTTGGCACTGGGCTCGGGTCCAGCTCGTTTAAACACATTGCAAACAAACCAAAATAAATGTCACTGGGAGCTTCTGATGGCACATTCAGGATAATAATGATAAATGCAATTAATGGCATTTGCTTTCTTAAATAAGGACTCCTTGAGAGTTCTGGCAGGGGCTGAGACAAGCAGGCTCCCAGCTCCCCAACCTCCCCTTTGTCATCTGCTGTTTGAAATTATCAGGGAGTGATTTTGATAAGGGTTTGGAGAGTTCTGAGGTTTCAACTGCCCAGAGGAGCACTGGGCCCTCACCAGTAAATGGGTCTGAAATCGATTTTAACTGATATTTAATTTGGGGCTAAGCCTCAGCCACAGCTTTGGGGGTAACTTTTATAAGGCTTTTTTGTAACTTTTCTAAAATGGCAAAAACTTTGTGCAGTTCAGTGAAATTCCTGCTGAGATCCCTGCTGGAACAGGGATAATCTGCATCCTTAGGAGTCTTGGTGTGGGGAACCACAGACTGCTCCCCAAACCCTGCTGCATTAAATACTGCTGCTCAGGGCTCTGTCCTATGAGGCACAGGACAATTTTAACCTGAGAAATACAAAAAGCTGAATCAGAGCCAGCTGACAGTGGGTTTGGATAGTGGAGCTCAGCTGCTCTTTGCTTGACAATTCTAAAGCCAAGGTGTGGTAATTTGTGGAATTAAATTAAATAAAACTAAATAAAAGTACAGAATAAAATGAAAAGGAGCATTTCATTCGTTCTTGATCGCTTTCAAAGTTGTATTTATTTTTATTTTCTTTCCTGACTGAAATCCCCCCTGAGTTCCAGGGCTGTGAGTGGTAGCTCTGGTAATCACACACTCCCTGTCACACAGGTTTGTTACCTGACCACATTAAAGCCTCCCCAAATTCTCCTGGACAAGAGCAGAGGTTGCCAGGTTTAAAAATCAAGTTGTTTTTTTTAAATAAAGGATTCCTCAGGCTCTGGGGCTCAGTTCCATGGTGCTGTGCTGTTGTCTGTCAAGCATTCATGCAATTAAGGGAAAATCTCTCCCAACGTTTCCATGGTGCTGGAGCACTCCAGGAGAGCAGGCAGCCCACACAGGAGCCAGCAGCAAGGAAATATTAATTGAGCACCAGCACATGTTCAATAATCTCCACTCTTAATCCAGGCCTGAGCCACTCAGCCCTGGGAGTGAGGAGGGACCCAGGGCACAGCCAGGCTTTAGCCACGGGGGAAATGGAGTGTGCTGTTAAGTCTTTAAGGTATTTTTAAGTTTAAACTGCTTAATTATGAGATGTTAATCGATTTGTTTTTATTTTAACTTAATGACTAACTACTTATGATCTGCACTGTGGATTTTTTTTTTACTAAAGCACTGTACATTTTAATAATAAACATCCAACACCTGGGTGTAGGGTGTGCATGCAGGGAAACCCAAGGGAAAAGGGATTTTGGGATGTGCACCAAGCAGGGATTGATGAATTCACTGCAGGGCCCTGAGACTGTGGGATGCTGGAATGCTTTGGGTGGGAAGGGACCCTAAAGCTCATCCCATCCCACTGTTCCACCAGCCCACTGCTCCAGCCTGGCCTGGGCACTGCAGGGACCCGGGGGCAGCCCCAGCTGCTCTGGGAATTCCAGCTCAGCCCCTCCCAGGGAGAATTCCTTCCCACCAGCCCATCGTCCCGTCCCTCTGGCACTGGGATGCTCTCCCTGGTGCCCCCAGCTGCAGGAGGCAGATCCCAGAGGGAATTGTCTGCGGGGGGATCGGGGGGAGCTGTGCACACAGCCCAGCCCTCGGCACGGGGCTCTTGGAAACCTCGGGAACCTCCCAGCCCCTGGGAATGCCCAGGGGACTCCTCAGGGCTGGGGGAACGCCCCGAGGTGTGGGGAGCTGCCAGCTGTTCCCACATGGACAGGGCATCCCCAGAGACCCCTCCAGCCCCGCGGGTTCTGGGACACAAACTCGGGCTGGAATCCAATCCCAGATCCCAGTGTGGTGTGAGCTGCACCTGTGATCCACCTGGGAATGAGTCTGGATCCGTGGGGAGGGCTCCAGCCAGGCCTGGCTGCTCCATCCCAGCCCTTCCTGCCCAGCTGTGCCTTCCCCAATTCCTTTGGGACCTCCATTCCAGACCCTTCCTACCCAGCTGTCCCTTCCCCAATTCCTTTGGGACCTCCATCCCAGCCCTTCCTGCCCAGCTGTGCCTTCCCCAATTCCTTTCTGTGACCTCCATCCCCCAGCTATCCCTTTCCCATCTCTTTTTTTGTCACCTCCATTCCCCAGCTGTGCCTTCCCCACCCCCTTTCCATGAGCTGGGATGAGTCTGGATAAACTGGAATGAGTTACACCAGAGCAGCCTCATCTCCCTGGAAAAGAAATCCTGTCCTGGTGAAGCTTTCCAGAGGAAAACTTTCCCTGGAAAGCTCCAAGGGGGAGGCAGCATCTTCCCAGCTCCAGGTCTCTGCTGCTGTTCTTGTTCCCAGCCTGGAGTCTGGTTTTGCCAGGCCTGCAGCTTCTGAGTTTCTAAGTTCTGTTTCCTCCTGATGTTTTGGGTTTCTGAAGCTTGTCCTCATGGCTTGAACACAAACATCAGGTTTTGTTTCTGCCACAAAACTCATGTTTGGAATTCTTTCTGTGGGAGGAATTTCTTTGCTGTCCCTCTGGTTTGGCCAGTGTGGGTGAGGAGCTCTGCCACTCTCCCACCAACCACAGTTATACAAAAATGTACAAAAATGTACAAAAAGGGGGAATTTGTTTGAATAAAGCAGAGTCAGATTTTTTCTCTCCAAGCTGTCTTGGGGAAATTCCTGTCAGGTTGTGATTCACCCACCCTGGAGCTGCTCAGGGGAGGGACCAGAGTGTTTGGACAGGGCTCTGTCAGCCCCTCTGCCTTTTCCCCAGGACACAATCCTGGTCCTTGTGTCCTCGTGGCTGCTGCAAGGTCCCACAAGGAGGTTTCAGGCTGAATCTGTTGTCAGAAGCTGCCTTGCCCTGAAATCCAGATCACAGCTGGAAACACCAGCATTCCTGCTCTTCCAAGAATTGCTGGGACAGCTCCAGGCAGGAGGCTGGGAGAGTGGATGTTCATGGGAACACTGAGAGTTGTGTTCCCTGGGTTATTTAATTTCTAAACAGCTCAGAAAGGAAGCTGGCAGCTCCCTTAAACGAGAGCAGATAATGGGGGAGATACTGATACCTGGAAAGAGGCTTTCAGGGGCTGAACTGTATTTATTTTAAACTTCTGAGGTCTCTGATGTACAAAAACCTGAGAAAGTGTGTGCAGGTAAAGTTTCAAGAAGAAAAGGAGTGGAAAGTCTGTGCTTGAAAGGGAAGCTGAGGAGGAAATATCAAGGTTTGCTGCTTTTTTTTTGCCTTTTTTCCCTAATTTCTCTACTTCAGATGCTAATTAACATTTCAGAGGAAGGGAGGCTTTGCTAAAAACCCAACATCTCTCCTTAAGGCTTGGCTTAAAAAGAATTCAAGGCTCGTGCTGGAAGCCAGGCTAATATTGGCATTCCTGATATTTTAAGGATAAAAGAAGGAATAAATCAAGCAAAGCCATCCCAGACAGTCTCTCAAGCCCACATAAAGAAACAAATTCAGGCAAAAGAGGGTTTTTAATACTTGGCAACTCCTCTTTAACATTAATTCCAGTTCTTTCCCCTTGTTTTCCTGCGTGGTGCATCCCAGAAAACCCAGCTCCTCTGTTGTCCAAATCTACTTTTTCTTGATTTAATCATGAGTAAAAACCTTATTAGACAATTTATCAGCCATGAGAAAGAAATAGAAGTAGTTATGGGCATTAATAACGAAAGGAATTGTCTCCAGTAGGATAAACCAATCCAGCTTTTCCTGGCTGTGGTGAGAATGCTGTGTTGGGATGGCCAGTGCAATCCTCCCAGGAGGGAGCTTTCCAGCCCAAACCTCAACTGAAAATCCTCCAGCAGCTCAATCCCATCCCCAAGGCCATGGCACTGACAGCACTGCTGGAAAATCCACCCTTGGACCTTCTGGAAATTCCAGGAGCCCTCTGTCACCCCTCATCTGTGGGGTGCTTTTTTCCTGGGGTTGCCAATAAATATTTGACCCCTCAGCCTTTCATCCCTGTGGTTCTGAGGCAGCTGTGACCCCCTGAGGTGACACTGAATCACCTTTGCCTGGGACAGCCCAGGGATCCAGAAATGTTGTCCTGCTTCTGATCTTCTCCTCCTAACTTCATCTGTCCTTGGAGCCACGGATTTCGTTTTCCCCCCAAACAAAAAATATTCTGCTGATGAAACAAACTGGATTTTTCTACCTGATGGGGGGATTTCCCTTTCCTGCTTACCTGTGATTTTTGCTCTCCTGGTGCTGAAACCCTGGATCCTGGCGGGGTTTTGGGATAAAGCTGGGCATGCTGGCTCTGTCACAGCCTCGAGTCCTGGGTTTCCTGCCTGAGGCTTCTGGGGTTCCCCAGTTTCACACTGGGCAGTGCTCCACACAGGGCNAGGGGTTTCCTTTCTCCATCCCTGCCTTTCTTAGCAGACACCTGTCCTCAAACCCGGACACCAAGGCACTGGGAGAAGCAGAAACTCGATTTTCCTGCTGCTCCTGGGATCCCTTTGTGCCACAAGTGCTGGGGCAGGGTCTCCTTGCTGAGGAGAAAAGCCCCAGTGGGAGACCCCCGTGCTGGGGGCTTACAGCCCAGCTTAGCTAAAGCTCTTTTGTGCTTGGATTTAAACAACAACAACAAAAAAGCTGCTTTTATTATTTTTTGTGAGTTTTATCTCTTCAGCTGGTCTGGAGACAGTGTATTAGTCAGATGTGTGGGTAGTGGATCAAACTCGGTGTTTTAATTAAAAATACATGGCTTTGACATATTAAGCTTCCATTAAAAGCCCCACTGCTTGTCTGGGGTAAAACTGAGCTGATTAAATGGAAAGAATGGAAGTGTTGCTTTGGATTATTGTTATTATTTTGCTTGTCTCCCAAGGAAGAGCTCCAGAGGGTTTATCTGGCTGGGGGACAACCAGCAGGTGGAAAAAAAAATGTCATTTTTTTCCCTGTTAAAGCTGTTTTTATTTGATTAGCACAGAGCAGAGTGGGGGCTGCTGGGTGCTGTGGCCTGAAGGCTGCTGGGCTGTGCAGGGAGAGGAGAAATTGTATTTTTTAAATCCATGTGACACTTGGAACAAGGAGCATTTCTTCCCCCAGGGGCTCTGTTTTCAGGAGTGCTGGGCTGCAGACGTGCAGGGCTCTGGGCTTTCCTTAGGACGGGAAGTTTCCTTCCTCTCAGGAGCAGGTATTAACTGTAACCACGCCAAATTGATCAATGAATTAGTAATTATCACAAAACAAGCGGTCCCATCGCTGCCTCAGGCCACCCCTGAGGGTCTCTCCTGCTGTGAGCCTGAGGAATTCACATCCAAGCTGGATCTGGGGACTTTTGGTGCCTTTCTGCTGCAGGTGCAGTGGGGTTTGGGGGCTCTCCCAGCCCGGACCGTGGCCCCAGGGCTGCTCCTGGATTCACCTGGATTCACCTGGATTCAGAGCTGGGGGCTTCACTGCCTCAACGTCCCCACAAAAATGAGGAAAAAAAGAGAAATCTTTAAAATAACCCCCCCGAGCCGTGCAGGGCTGAGCTGTACCTGCCCGGGGAGGGGTGGTCCCTTTGTCCCACACCCATCAAAGGTGAGCACGAACGGAAGGGGCTTCTCCATCCCGAGCAGGGATCGTTCCCAGGGAGGGATGGGCTGGAATTCCCTGATCCTGCCCCTGGATCCAGGCTGGAGCAGCCTGGCGCAGTGGGAGCTGACCCAGCCGTGGCAGGGGTGGAATAAATGAGTTTTAAGGTCCTTTCTAACCCAAACCAGTCTGGGATTCCATGATTACACCAAGGAAAAGGAGAGGCTGCTGCACAGCTGCCTTTTCGGGGGGTTATTTTAGGCAAGCAGAGCTTCCTTTAATTTTGAAATAGAAAACAAGCGAAGAATTTGCTTAATCTGGGCGAATCCGAGTGGGCTGGGGGGTTTGGGTTGGAGCTGATTTGAGCTGAATGGAAGGTGCTGGGGCTGTGCTGAGCCCTGAGGAGGTGCAGAGCTCAGCATTGGTATTCAGGAGCTGCAGGGCTGCGTTCCTGCCAGGCTATTTAAAACCTGCCGAAAAACCTCCTGAAATGAGGTTATGCTCTTGATTTGCCATTCCAGGGCTGAGAAAGTGCCACCTCCAGAGAGGCAACACAAACCTCACCACACTTGGAGCTTGTCCATAACGAATCTGAACCAAATTTGGCTCCTTTTGAGGTCGCCTTTCGATGGATGTGTGGCTAAAAAAGGAACATTTAATGACTGTGAGTGATTTAATCCCGACTGGACAAGGGACTCTGCACTGAAACTCTGCAGTGCTGTAGGGACGTGGCTGCTGTTTGAGGGTTTGGGGAAGGAATTTTGGGAAGAAATGGGTTTTGAATTGCAAAACTTTGTCTTGCTTGAATAGACACCCTTGTGTGAGGGAGCTCTGGAAATCTAGTTCCAGCTCTCCTTGAATATATTAAAATTAAAGGGGGGGTTGTGTAGTTTTAAAGGAAAATAATCCCAGAACAGCTGAGGGTCAACAGTGGTGGGTTGGGTGTGGTGGTGGTGCCTTCTGGGGGCTCACCTGGGATGGAGAGAAGCCAGAGCCCAAGGATAAAGCTTGGAGTTCATGGTGCAATTCCAGCTCCAGGGGATGCAGCTCCATCCTCCTGGGTTTCCCTTCCCGCTTCACCCCTGGGTTTGTTCCTTGGATTGAAAATTGTCCTCAGTCCCAGGCTGGAGCAGGAATTGTTTTGTCTCCCTGCTCTGTGAAGAGAGCTCAGTAGCACTGAATATGAAACCCAGAACTACCCACCAAAACAGCCCAGAAAATATAAAATATAAAAGCTAAAACTTAGTGTAAAAATCTAAAATATATAAAAGTTAAAGCCTCCAATTTTTGGAGGATTTTCCCTCCTTTTTATCCCCGTTTCCCTCTCTCTTTCCCCCTGCCTGAGGCACTGCAGAGGCACAGCCTGCCCTGAGCCCCTGACACCTGAGATTCCCCTCTCAGGGAGAACCCTCCTTTGAATTTCTAAGGGTCAAATTCCAGGGGTGTCACAGCATTCCCAACCCCGGGATGGGATCCAGCTGCTGCCAGGGGTGTCACAGCATTCCCAACCCCGGCTGTGATCCAGCTGCTGCCAGGGGTGTCACAACATTCCCGATCCCGGGATGGGATCCAGCTGCTCCCGAGGGTGTCACAGCATTCCCAACCCCGGGATGGGATCCAGCTGCTGCCAGGGGTGTCACAGCATTCCCAACCCCGGGATGAGATCCAGCTGCTGCCAGGGGTGTCACAGCATTCCCGATCCCGGCTGGGATCCAGCTGCTGCCAGCCCCGGCAGAAGCAGCGGACAGTCATTTCTCTCCGGGCTGCTCTGGCAGGCAGGGCTCTGCTTTCCAGGAATGCAATTTAATCCCTGGCAAGGCGAGCGTTTGGGACTAACGGGCGGAGCGCGGGGCTGGGATCCAATCCCGTGTGCACCAGCCGCAATTCCCTTCTGGGATGCAGCGGCATCCCGAGGGGAGGATGCTCATCCCTTCATCCCTGCGGGCCGGGGGGTCCCGGGGGTTCGTGGGGTGGGAGTGATGCCACAAATCCATCGGAGGAGGAAGAGGCTGCCGGGAGAAGTGCCCGGCCAAAGAGGGAGACTCCGTGGTTCTTTATTAATCATCCCACCCTGGGAATCAATTAGCTGGCACAGGCAGCCCGGCAATCTCCTGGTAGCCATGGAGACGGCCCGGGGAGCCGGGGGAGAAAAGTACAGTTTAGTCAGGAAAAGTCCAAATTTTGTGCACCAGCGTTTTTAACCTTTCGGGGACAATTATGAACTATTTTAATTAGCAATGTTTATCACCTGCTGCAGAACAGGAGGAGCTGCACAGGCCCCCACAGACCTCGCTCATCCCACTTTGGTGCAAAACACTCTGGGATTTATGCTTGGAATGTGCTGAGCACCTCCAGTTCCCATCAAAACAACAATTTCTCTGGAAGCCAAATGAGCAACGCTGATGATTTAAGCATGGAGGATGATAATTAGTACCAGGCTGGTGCTGGGCTCTGTGCATTCCCAAAGTCTGGAACCAGCCCTGGGGACCCGTGGGGTTTGCAGGAGGCACTGCCTTAATTTCAGGCTAAAGGATTCTTCCCATTTTCATCTGCTGGGCTGGGAATAAAATCTGCAATGGCTCAGCCCAGGGCGAGCTGGTTTGGTCAGGTTATCCTGATGCCTTCTGGAGGCTGAGCTGGGACAGAGCCCAGCAGAGCCCAAGGGTGAAGCTGGGATTTATTAAACCCTCCCTGGGCACAGCCAAGGTGAGCCCAGCCTGGTCCCACAGTGGTGGCTGAGCACGAGGGTCACACTGGGATCAGTTCTGCTCCAGCAGCACATTGGAGTTCATGGTGCAATTCCAGCTCCAGGGGATGCAGCTCCATCCTCCTGGGTTTCCCTTCCCGCTTCACCCCTGGGTTTGTTCTTGGGATTGAAAATTGTCCTCAGTCCCAGGCTGGAGTGGGAATTGTTTTGTGTCCCTAATTTTTGAAGAGATCTTAGTAACACTTAATGTGAAACCTAAAACTACCCACCAAAACATCACAGAACCTAAAAAACCCAGAATCTAAAAGTGAAGGCATCAATCCATGGGGTGATCCCACATCCAATCCCAACGCTCCGCAGGCAGAGCCCATCCTCCTGGCAGCTCCCTCTGCAGCCGAACCCGGCCCTGAAAACCCAAGATTTCTCTTCACACTTCCACCTCTTCACCAGCCCCATGCGTGGCAGGAGTGGCATCAGTGACAGCTTTGCTGGAAGTGCAGGAAAGCCCCGGCAGGGAAGTCAGGGCAGCTCCAGCCCTGCAGCTATTCCTGGCTCGGGAGTGGTGTCACTCCCAAAAAACAGCCCCGGCAGGAATAGCAGCCTCAGGCACTGGAGCACAGCCCCCGGAGAGTTTGTTCCCAGCAAGCAAGGTCAAACTGAAGCCCAGATTTGTTTCTGTCAGGCTAAAAGTGGCAGGTTTTTTCCTTGGGAAAGAAGCAATCCGGATTGCTGGGAAGCAGGAGCACGTGTGTGTCCAAGGGAACAGCCAGAGCTGGGGTTTTATTGGGGAATTGTCCCAGTCTCCTCCTGAGAACAGGCATGGTGTTGCAGGGTGTGCAGGGAGGAAAGTTCTCATTTTATCAGAAGGAAATAAAAAAGGGGCAGAGATCCACTGGCTCCAGCTGCCCATGGGGACTTGGGGCTGTTTGGAGGGAAATCTGTTGGGTTGCTCAGCTCCAGACATCTCCCATGGACAGGTGCTCAGAGGAAATTCTGGGTTTGTTTACTTTTGAACAGACTCCTTTGCTCTTTCTGTAGTTATTTGGACAAGGGATGGAGGGACAGGACACAGGGAATGGCTTCAAACAGCCAGAGGGCAGGGAGGGATGGGACACTGGGAAGGAATTCCTGGCTGGGAGGGTGGGGAGGCCCTGGAATAGAATTCCCAGAGCAGTTGTGGCTGCCCCTGGATCCCTGGAGTGCCCAGGACAGGCTGGGAACTGGGGCTGGAGCACCCAGGGATCATGGAGGGGAGCCCTGCTGAGGGCAGAGATTCCCAGAGTCCAGCCCCAGCAGCCCCAACACAAAAGAAATAAACACAAAAAGATTCTGGGTACACAAGGCCCTTGGACATCTTTGTGCAGAAATGTCAGCAAGAAAGACAAGAGGATGCTGTGACAACAAACAGAGGCAGTTCTGAATATTCCAACTGGTTTTCACAAAAAAACTCCAATTAGGGGCAACAACTGCCTTGAAAATGCACGGAATTGGATTCCTGGCACTTGCAGGAATTAGGAATTACATCCCTGCCTGCTCTGCCAGCCCTGCATTAGCAAAGGGAGCTGTGGGTGCTGGGGAGGGAGCCCCGAGGGGAGGGAGCCACGGTCCTGCAGAGGGGACACAAACCCTGAGACTGCAGAGGGGACACAAATCCCTGTCCCTGCACACAATCCCTGTCCTGCACACCAATCCCTGTCCCTGCACACACAATTCCCTTTCCCTTCTCATTTTCCTGACGCTCACCCCAGGGCTGGCACTGTGTCCTTGGCTGTCATTATTGGGAATGACACCCCACACGAATTTCCTTACACAGCTCAGACAGATCAACCTGACTCTGCTTTATTTAACAAATATATATTTTACCTTTTATACATTTTACCACAGACCACTGAGACTGGCAAAATGAAGACACCCCCACCACACTGGTCACACCAAGGGGACAGCAAAGGAGGCTCTGTCCCACAGGAGGAATTCCAAACATTAGATTTCCTTACAGAAACCACCCTGATGTTCATATTCAAACAGCAAAAACAAGCTTCAGAAACCCAAAACATCAGGAAAAACAGAAACAGCAGGCCTGGCAAAACCAGCCTGCACTGGCTGTTCCAGGGTGTCAGTCCCTGGGGAAGTGCAGTGCTGGTTGTGCCCAGACCATTCCAGGAGGAACGTGCTCCTCACCGAGGGCCGGGTTTGCAAGGCCGCGCCTGCTCCAGTTCAATCCAATTAAATCAAATTTAATCCAGGCCTTCCATGGCCTCCTGGCCCATCCAGCACCACAGGGCCCCAGGCACTCGGGCAGATTAAAGGCATGATTAAAATCCGAGAGCAAACCCCGATCTGCCAGTCTTTGGAAAGGGGATTTCTTTGTAACCAGGGCAGAGGAAAGCAAGGCCGCGGCCTGCAGGCCCAGCCAGGCCTCAGGGCCTGCCCGGCTCCTGCCCTGCTGGAATTCAATAAAATCCAGGTGGGATCTGCTGCTGAGCCTCAGCAGCCTGTGCTCCTGGGCTGGGTTATTCCCTGTCTGGGGCATTCCCAGCTGTGGGATTGTCCCAGGGATCCAGGCACTGCATGGGGTCAAGCTCTGGGATAAACCTTACACAACAGCTCTAGCATGACAGACTTGCTTTTTCTTTACTTAAAAAGAATAATTCCCCATTAAAATTTTGACCTGTTTTAATAAAAAATTTGAAAAAACAGAAAACTTGCATTAGGAATTTTTGGCTTTCCCAGTAACAGGATTGTCCCAGGGATCCAGGCACTGCATGGGGTCAAGCTCTGGGATAAACCTTACACAACAGCTCTAGCATGACAGACTTGCTTTTTCTTTACTTAAAAAGAATAATTCCCCATTAAAATTTTGACCTGTTTTAATAAAAAATTTGAAAAAACAGAAAACTTGCATTAGGAATTTTTTGCTTTCCCAACTGTGGGATTTTTCCAGGGTCTCCAGGCACTGCATGGGGTCAAGTTGTGGGACAAATCTTACACAACTCTATCATGACATACTTGTTTTTTCCCTTTTTTAAAAAGTAATTCCCAATTAAATTTTTGACCTGTTTTAATAAAATGCTGAAAAGAACAGAAAATTTGCATTAGGAAGTTTTGGTTTTCCCAACTGCGGGATTGTCCCGGGTCTCCAGGCACTGCACGGGGTCAAGCTTTAGGATAAACCTTACACAACAGCTCTAATGTGACAGACTTGCTTTTTCTTTTTGTAAAAAATAATTCTGCATTAAATTTTTGACCTGTTTTAATAAAAAAGCTGAAAAGAGAAGACTTGCATTAGGAATTTTTTGCTTTCCCTACTGTGTGATGGTCCCAGGGCTCCAGGAACTGAGCACCCTGGATGGGGTCAAGCTCTGGGATAAACCTTACACAACAGCTCTAATGTGACAGACTTGCTTTTTCTTTTTGTAAAAAATAATTCTGCATTAAATTTTTGACCTGTTTTAATAAAAAAGCTGAAAAGAACAGAAAACTTGCATTAGGAACATGGAAATGTCTTTTTTCTCTCTGTTCCAGGCTGGCTCAGGTTTGTCCTTCTTGCCTTTGAACAAGAGAAACACCTTTTAAATCTATTTTTGATGTCTTGGCTGAAAAATTGCTTTTAAAGGGAATAACCATGTAACACATCTCCTGTTTCCTCACAAATCTTTGAAGCAAATGAAGGCAGAATATTTTTTTTTCTTCTGAATGTGTTCTGGCCCTAATTGAAGCCTGAGCCCTTCCCCTGTCCCTGAGGGGAGACCTTCACTTGTAATTAATTTTATGCAGAATATTTATGCTAAACAGGTGGAATTTCAGCACCCAGTCCATACTTTGGGCTGGAGTGCCTGAAGGTTCCTCCTGAGCCCAGATTTGTCCCAAATTTGAGGGGTGCTGTCAGTGGGATGGGCTTGGGCTGGAATTTACTCTGTGCTGGTTTTATCCCCAGCAGGTCACGTTCATAAATTCTGCTCAGTCTAGTAAATAATTTCTCATTAGCAATAATTTATTGGTGGGTATTGGAGGAACCTATCAGGCGTGAAGGAAGCAAGGATGGGGTGGGAGGGGATGTGTGTGTCCTCTTCTGTAGGGACAGGGATTGGTGTGTGCAGGGATTGGTGTGCAGGGATTGTGTGAGCAGGGACAGGGATTGTGTGTGCAGGGATTGTGTGTGCAGGGACAGGGATTGTGTGTGCAGGGATTGTGTGTGCAGGGATTGTGTGTGCAGGGACAGGGATTGTGTGTGCAGGGACAGGGATTGGTGTGCAGGGACAGGGATTCATGTGCAGGACAGGGATTGGTGTGCAGGGACAGGGATTTGTGTCCCCTCTGCAGTCTCAGGGTTTGTGTCCCCTCTGCAGGACCGTGGCTCCCTCCCCTCGGGGCTCCCTCCCCAGCACCCACAGCTCCCTTTGCTAATGCAGGGCTGGCAGAGCAGGCAGGGATGTAATTCCTAATTCCTGCAAGTGCCAGGAATCCAATTCCGTGCATTTTCAAGGCAGTAGTTGCCCCTAATTGGAGTTTTTTTGTGAAAACCAGTTGGAATATTCAGAACTGCCTCTGTTTGTTGTCACAGCATCCTCTTCTCCTTCTTGCTGACATTTCTGCACAAAGATGTCCAAGGGCCTTGTGTACCCAGAGATACCTTTGGGTTTATTTCTTTTGTGTTGGGGCTGCTGGGGCTGGACTCTGGTGACCCTTGTGGATCCCTTCCCATTCGGGATGTTCTGGGATTCTGAGCTGTGATGATGGAGGGAGCAGATTTTCCCCGGAGAACAGCCCATTGATCCTTGGGGATCTTTTCCCACTTGGGATATTCTGGGATTCTGAGCTGTGGGGATGGAGGGAGCAGCCTTTTTCCAGGAGAAGAACTCACTGGGGCTGCAGGACTCAGCTCTGAGCAGCAGGTTGGATGAGAGTAAATCACTTAAGAGAGCCTTGCTAATATCCATAAATCATGTGGAGAGTCCCGGAATTTCACTGATCTCATCCATTGTGGCTTGTCACAGATGCTGTAATACATCCCTGAATAGCAGAAAATAACTCAAGGAACCAGAGGCAGGACACATCTGGCATGTCTAGACTCAAAAATAGGTTAGGCTGGGAGATGTCAGCTCTTCCCCAGAGTCACTCACCAGCAGTTAACAGATTTGTGAAAGGATTTGATTTCATTTGCAGCAGGAGCAAGGTCATGTTTAAATTGCTCTTAACTAACTGTGGCCTATTTTTGCTCCTCCAGAAGTGGCTGCTCTGAGCTGAGCTGTCACCAGCAGCAGAGGGCACGTGGGACATGTGGAGAGGGAGGAAAAGTTAAAGCAGGATTTTTTTTTTTTCCTTATTCCCAGGCTTTGGTTGGGGTTGGTTTCAACTTTTGGCTTCGGGTTCCTGCAACTCATTTTTCTGAAAGCTTCCAGACCTCTCTGACTTTTCCTGCCCAGCTCTGCTCCACAGCCAGGGCTGGTGTTTGGGATCTGCTGGGTGTGCAGCTCCTGGGAGCACCAGGGGAAGCCTTTGCTCTGGGATTTGTCACAAACATCAGCCAGTCCAGTTGGAGTTAATGGTCTTGGAGCTCTTTTCCAACCTCGGCGATCCTGGGATGTACACCTGGAATGCTGCAGCCTCCCAGGGGCAGGCAGGGCACAGCTGGGTGTCCTGGTGGGGGATGGATCCAGTGATCCCAGTGATCCCAGTGATCCCAGTGATCCCAGTGATCCCAGTCCTCACCTTACCTGACTCTGCTTCCCCAGGGAAAACAGCAGCAACACCTCTGCGTGCCCAGCTTTGCAACCTCCAATCCTTCAGAGTCCAACAACTGAGGATTTCACCCCTCCTCCCTGAAATGCCACTTTCCCAGATCCCAGAGAGCTGATTAAGTTTAATTGGATTTGTGTTTTTTTGTTATCGATTCGATTCTTTCGGATCAATAGGCTGAGAAGGCAAATAAATATTTTTGCAACATGAATATGAACTCGTGAGGCAAAATGCCAGTGTAGTCACCCCTGGCTCCTTTTTTAGCTCCTTTATTGCCCATTCCACGCTGTGACAGTGCCCTTCCTTCCCTGGGCTAAGAACAGCCCCGGGTCTGCCAGGAGCAGCCTGGGAAGAGCCCACCCTGCAGAGGGGGAAGAGCACCTGGGATCGTGTCTGAGCTGCCCAGGAGGGATTTTGGTCCACTGCCCTCCCTGCTGGAGTGAAATTGTGGAGTTCAGCTGATGATTTGAGGCTAAACCCCAGGTTTTCTGTGCCTGCTGCAGAAATCCCACGCACCAGTCTGGAGGATTTTAATGCAGGAATGGACAAGTGCTGTGCCCAGAGCATTCCTGGTGTTCCCTTCTCCCTGCATGCTCCCAGGAGCAGAAGGGCAGGTGGAGGGGTCCCTGTCCTCCAGGCTGGAGCTGCTTTTTCCAAGGAAAAGTCCTGGATTCTCAGCACAACCCGTAGCTGATGGCAGGGAAGGGAGTGGCAGGGATGGGGCCATCTGTGCAACACCCCAGTGACAGAATCCCAGGATCCCTGAGGCTGGAAAAGCACTCCAGGATCACCGTGTGCCTGATGCCCAGCTTGTCCCCAGCCCAGAGCCACCTCCAGGCCTGCCTTGGACACCTCCAGGGGTGGGCACTCCACCCCCTCCTCCCTCTCCAAAGCCTGAGCACCCTTCCCGTGCAGAATTCCTTCCTGAGACGTGTCCCAGAGGTGGAGGTTGAGCCACACCTGGCCCCAGGAGGGAGCTGAGTCCCTGGTGAGATGTTCCCCCACCAAACCCCACCTCAGTGCTGGATCCTGGAGCTCATCCCTGGATTTGGGACCCAGGGAGCTGCTCCTGTCCCCCAGACCCCAGATAACCCCAGCCCTGATCAGAAAATTCCTTTTTTATCTGCATCCAACCCTCCTCTGGGTGAGGATTGCTTTTCCTTGTCACAGTTCCTCCTGAGGGCTCTGCCAGGACCAGCAGCATCTCCACCCCACAGAGAGCCTGGAGAAGCAGCCAGAGCTTTCCAGGGAATTCAGGTCCTTCTGCTGATGAGCTGAGATCATTTTGCAGGAGCGTGGTGGCAGCAAAAGGCACCTCACACCAGAGAGGTTAAAAGAACGGGCTGGGTTTGTTCCCAGCACTCCATTTTTGGTGGAATTTGTGAAGGTGCCACCCTGAGCTCACACCAGCCCTGCACTTCACCACAGAGCTCTCCAGTTGGGAATTAATTCACCCTGAGAGCTCAGCCCTGAGTGGATAACAGCAGCTCCAAACCCAGTTTTATGCCTTTGTGAGTATTTGTGAACCAAAGCGCAGAAAAGTCCCTCATACCAATTTTCTGGCAGCTTTTAGAGCTTAGAATTATCTCATTAAGCACCGAAGGAGAGATGAACTCACAGTGAGAAACCTCAGCTCTAAACTTGCAAATAATTGCTGAGAGCAAGGTGAATATTCCTGATGTTTTCCGAGGGCTTAATGTGCCTGACTTGGTTCTGAAGGCATTTTCCCCCGAGCTGCTTTAATTGTAACTTGTCCTGGCTCGGGTTTTTGCTCCTTTCACTGTCAGTTTTTCTTTCAAGCCTTTACATTTTAATAATTGGGTTTGAGCCTCTGAGTGTCTCCTGCCCCTGGCTGCTGCTGCGGGTGCTCCTCCAGCTGGGATGACATTCCCACATTCCCAAATTCCCACACCCCTGTGCTCCCTGGCAGGAGGAACTGCAGCCCTGCCATCCCCAGGTCAATCCACCAGGAGCTGGAGCTCTTCCCTGAGGAGCTCCTTCCACCATCCCTCGTTAAATCCGGCAGCACTTGACACAATTGGATGGCAGTCCAGAGCTTGGAGTGCCACGGCAGCACAAATAAACATCCTCACCACAGCTGTGGGGCTGAAAACGTGCTCAGCTCCTGAGCAAAACACAAAGCCATTGGTTTGGAAGAGCCCTGGAAGGCCATGCAGCCGTTCCCCCAGCGCTGCCAGGTCCTGCAGGTGCTCAGCAAGGCTTGCAGGTGGGGGTGCTGAGGATCTTTTCCAGCCCAAAGGATCCCTGGGGCTGCAGAGGTAAAATTTGCACAGTGGGAAGGGAAGCTGGGATGTGTCAGTGAGCTCTGGTGTGGAAATGCTGCTCCTCACATCAGCCCTGGCACAGCTGCCTGAAGGTTGCGGGGAACAGGGGCTCTGGGATCTTCCTGAAATCAGCTTTTGTGGTTCACCATTCCTTCAGAGCGTGTTAGTGCAATTACCACTTACCTAATGAACCCTCCCCATTTAATTAGCAAAAGTGGGGCCAAGTTTGTGCCATAGCCTCCATCCTGCTGTGAGGAGCATCCCTCTGGAATTCACCCATCCCTGGGCTGGCAAACCCTCCTGGGAGTGCTCCCCACAGCCAAGGGATGCTTCTGCATTTCCCTTCCCTTCTCCAGGGCTTTGCTGGGACAGCAATCCCAGGCTGGGGTCCAGCCCAGCTGAGTCCTGGCCTAAGCACTGTGTTGGTGTGGTCAGTGGCACTGCAGATGTGGGGGAGAACAGGTTGGGAACAGAAATATCCCTGTGGAGAGAGGCCTGGAGCAGCCAGGAGCTCACACCCATCCCTGCCTGGCAGACGGGGAAGGGCTGGGCTCTGATCCTGCTCAGAGTCAGTCTGGAGTGCAAAAACCCCTCCTTCACCCCTGTCCTGCCCACAGGATTCATCCTCCATTCGGCCACTGGGAGAATTTGCAGTAATTCAGGATTTAAGCCCTTCCCAAAAGCGGTGGAACGCCACAGAATCACCAAGGTTGGAAAATTTCTCCAGGACAATCAAATGCAACCCCCCCATACCCACCAAACCACATCCCAAAGTGCCACATCCAGCTGGGCTTTGGACCAGGGGTGGTGGCTCCCTGAGCAGCCCTTCCAAGGCTGAACCACTCAGGGAAGAAATCCATCCCAATACCCACTGCTAAAAATCTGGGGGTTCTGGCCAACATCCAGAGGGAGAAATCTGCTGAGTGCCGAACATCCTTCACATCTGGCTCAGGAGAGCTGACGAGGATTTCCAGCTGGATTGGACAGGAAAGATGGGAAAGCTGCTGGGTGAGGGGCTGCTCAGCAGGGGCAGTGGCAGCAGCAAGGTGGGGTTTGGGAGAATCCCAGAATCCCAGACTGGGGTGGCTTGGGAAGTTCCCTAAAGCCCATCTCGTTCCACAGGCAGGGATACCTTCCACAGACCAGAGCTTTTCCAGCAGAACTTGGGATGCAAAGCTGCCTCCTTGGAGGTCTCCCAGGCACCAAAGTGGATTTATCCGTGTTTTCTGCCCCCAGGCATTTTCCCCAGCAGTACCCAGAGTCGGGGCAGTTTTGCTGGAGCAGATTCCTGCCCATGGTGATCCCATTTCAACAGGAAAAGCTGTTCCACAGCCAAATCCTCAGGACAAAGCGCCAGTATTCCTGATTATTCCTCCTAAATGAACCTGACTTAGCTAATTCCCAGCTACAGGAACTGCAGAGGAACATATGTTGTGCCAAACAAGCTCTGTCCCTCAGGGCTCCTGTCTGTGCTGCTCCTCCCTCCACCACAGCACAGGAGCCTTTCTCCTTGGATAAATCCTGATGGGAATCTGCTCCAGCAGTCACAGATGTGCTGAAGAAACCATTGGTTCAAGAAATGGAGAGGGCCTGGCTGTGGAATCTGGGGAGACGTGGGAGAGTCAGGCTGTGATTTATTTATTTATTCCATGTGGGAACAGCAAGGATCTGTTGGGCTGGGTCTGTTTGTCCACTCCCTTCCCAGCTAAAGTGGTGGCTGGGGTGTGGTTTGAGAGTGGAATTGAATTGAAAATTGGCATTTATTGGCTGTAGCTCCACATCTTCTGTCATTCCAGCCCTCCTGAGCTGCTCATGTCTCTGTGTGAGGGGTTTGATTTATGGGAAGCAAAGCAGGAAAACAGGAGACCCCAGCCTGGTCCCAGTCCTGTTCATCCAGCAGGAGGGCTGACACCCTCACACTGATCCAGGAATAGCTGGAAATTCATCAGCCTCTTCCCTTGGGAGCCACCACCTTCTCAGGTTTTTTTTTAAAAATGTTTTTTGTTGCATTGTTTCACCTGACTTGACTTTGCCTCTGTGGAATCTCTGTTCCCCCAGCCCAGTGTCTGAAGAAGAGCCTGAGATCTCTCCTCTTGTTCAAGGAATGTTTATTCTTTATATTCCTTATATGAATATATTTATATAAATATAAATTTATAAATATTCCTTTATATTCTTGGTTATCTCACTTTTGTGGCTCTGGCCTGCTGGGATCTTCCTTGCAGGCCAGGCTGTGACAAACTCAAAACTCCTCCCCTTTGGGCAGTGCTGTCTTTTATACTAAAAACTACCTGTGCTTTATTTACAATAACTCCAATCCCTATCAGCTTTATTGAACAGTTAATTAAACCAATTAAAAAGTGCCACCAGCACAGCAGGGGATGGAGAACAAGAGACCAAGAAGCAGCACAGGGACAATCCCTAAATTCTCCATCTTTGCCCCTTAAACTCACATTCTAAAATCCAAAAATTCTCCTTTTTCACCCTGTGATATGTTAATTATCATTCTACCCAAATTCTGGTGACTTATAAATTTTCCAGGGCAGTCAGAGGGCTGTGCTGGTTCCCTCACCTCTCCAGAAATGCCTCTCCTGAGTGAGTGGATGCCCAGGGGCTCCTTCTGGGCTGCTTCACCCCCTCCCTCCCTCCCCTGCAGAGCCACCCCTGTCTCAGAGCCAGGCTCCTCAGGGATCCATCCCCTCCCCTTGGTCACCACAGCCTGGTTTTCCAGGGAAAAGAGCTCCTTCCTGCTGATCCTTGTGGATTCCAAGGCCTCCAGCATCCCGGGCTGCTGCAGCTCCCGTGTGGCTGGAGGGGAGGAGGCAGCAGGGGCAGATCCTGGTGTGCGCAGTGCCAGCCCGGCTGGGAGCTGCTGCTGCTCAGCCTGCTGCGGCTGGGATGAGCGAAGGAGCCCCCGGGTGCCCTTCCCACCCTCTGCAGCTCCGGGCAGGGGGCTGTGCCCAGCGGGGTGGGCTCTGCCTGCAGCAGCACGGGCACAGCCTCAGCGGACACGGGCTGGAGAGCAGGAAGAAGTTTTTCGTGGAAAGAGTGATAAAATATTGGAATGTTCTGCCTGGGGAGGTGGTGGGGGCCCCATCCCTGGGTGTGTTTCTAAAAACAGACTGGAGGTGGCTCTGGGGGTCAGGGGTTGGGGCTGGGCTGGACTTGATGACCTGGAGGGCTCTGCCAACCTGGGGATCCTGGGATTCTGTTATTCTGGGATTCTGTGACTCTCATTCTGTGTGGAAATAATCCTGGAAGCCAGGAGAGCCGAGTGCTAGCCACGCAGGGAGCCAGCTGCTGGTCCAGCTGCAGCCCACAGCCTTTGGTACCTGGAGCTGCAATCCCTGTGCTCAGCCACCCAGGGACAACATTCCAGCCCTTTCCTCCAGTGTAGGCAACCTTGAATTCCGCCCTCTCCGCCTCCCTGGTCGGGCTGCTGGGGTTTTATTTCTGTTTCTGGGTGTCAGGGGCGAGGGGAGGCTGCTCTGGGGCCAGCAGCAGCTCCCAGGTCGTGCCTGTGCCGGGAGAATCCCACCTGCAGCGCCTCCAGTTTCTGTGGAAACAGCACGTCTGCACAGCTCCCCCTTGCACAGGCTCCAGAAGTTATTAATAACGCTGGAATTGCTGCCCTGGGAGCTCTCACTCCGGGGTACCCGGCTGGAGCCCGTGCCCAGGGGTGGGCTGGGTGGGGTTGGATGAGGCTGGGAATGGGAAGCGCTCCCGGAGCAGCTCCAGGCTCTGCAGGACCCTCCCTTGCTCTTGGCAGGGAAATGAATCCCCAGAGTTTGTGTCCCAAAGGAGACAGAGGAGCCCTTTGACCTGACTGCAGGAAAGGCAGAGCCCGTGGGGCATTCCCCAGTTTTTGGAGGATTTTCCCTCCTTTTTATCCCCCTTTCCCAGCCCCATTTCCCTCTCTCTTGCCCCCACTGCAGAGGCACAGCCTGCCCTGAACCCCTGGCACCTGAGATTCCCCTCTCAGGGAGAACCCTCCCTTCAAGTTTTCATTCTTATGGAATTGATGGACTCTCCCCACTCTTTCTTCCACCTTCCAACATCCAACCCCATTTCTCAGCAAACCCCCAGTTTGTTTGTGGAGGCAAATCTCTCTTTTCCATTCCTCAAGCAGTGGAACCCTTCCCATTGTTGCTTTTCTCTCCCAGTGCTGGTTTTATCCCCAGCAGCCCCGAGGCTCCTCTGGAAGGACAAACCCCTCATTCTTCTCAGGATGGAGGGACAGGACACAGGGAATGGCTCCCACTGCAGGGCTGGATGGGATTTTGGGAAGGAATTCCTGGCTGGGAGCTCAGCCTGGCCAGTGGAAGGCCGCTGCCCATGGCATGGAGCTGGAACGACTNCCATCCATCCATCATCCATCCCTCCATCCCTCCATCCCTCCGGGATCCGGGACCGGCCCAATCCATCAGATTGCTCGGCATCCAAAAGGCACTCGGTGCTGACCATTCCAAAAAAATCTGCATTTCTTCCCAACGGGCACGAGGAGCTGGGGAATGAAATCCTTCCTCGGGAAGAGCAGCAAAGGTCAAAACCAAAGTTATTAAAAAAAATCTGTGAGCGTTGTAAAACGGGAACAGGGACCTGGATCAAAACGTGAAGTTAAAGAATTTAGAGGGAAAAAATAACTTTATACAGCATGGGAAGTATAAAAACCGGGAGTGAGAAAAGGAGGGCGAAAGGAGAGTGAAGAAAAGAGCGAAGGGCACCGTGTCAGCATCCCCTGGGGACGAGCCCGGGGCGCTCCGAGAGCAGAGGGAAGCAGGGATGGAGGGGTCAGGGGAGTTTCAGGGGCTCGGGCCGAACTTCAGACGCGTGGAAATTCCTCAAAGTAGGGCAAGGCACCCCAGAACAAAGCCAAGCCCAGGAGCGAGCCCGGCCCAGCCCAGGAAAAAAGGAGCAAAAATCCAAAAATTCCCCGGAGCAGGGAAAAATCAGCTGAGGGGGGGAAAAGCCGGGAGGGTCGGGTTTTCCCTGGGGCAGGGGGCTCCGGGTGGAGTGAACCCTTGGATTTATCCGGGTTTTTCTTCTCCGGGGTCAGGATTAAAATAGGAGAGGCAGAATTCCTGTTTGGGCTTGGATATTGATTATTTCTGGGCCAGAATTCTTATTTGGGCTCAGGTATTGATTATTTCTGAGGCACAATTACCGTTTGGGCTCTGTATTGATTATTTCTGAGGCACAATTACCGTTTGGGCTCAGATATTGATTATTTCTGAGCCAGAATTCCTGTTTGGGCTCGGGTATTGATTATTATTGGTGGGTGAAGCTGGGCGGGTTTTCCCTGTGGCAGGGGGCTCTGGGTGGAGTGAACCCTTGGATTTATCCAGGTTTTTCTTCTCCGGGGTCAGGATTAAAATAGGAGAGGCAGAATTCCTGTTTGGGCTTGGATATTGATTATTTCTGGGCCAGAATTCTTATTTGGGCTCAGGTATTGATTATTTCTGAGGCACAATTACCGTTTGGGCTCTGTATTGATTATTTCTGAGGCACAATTACCGTTTGGGCTCAGATATTGATTATTTCTGAGCCAGAATTCCTGTTTGGGCTCGGGTATTGATTATTATTGGTGGGTGAAGCTGGGCGGGTTTTCCCTGTGGCAGGGGGCTCTGGGTGGAGTGAACCCTTGGATTTATCCAGGTTTTTCTTCTCCGGGGTCAGGATTAAAATAGGAGAGGCAGAATTC
>VXBS01000467.1:234758-265789 GCA_013400255.1 Sitta europaea | reverse complement strand
TGCGCTCCCGGTGCAGCTCCCGGTGCCGCTCCCGGTGCGCTCCCGGTGCCGCTCCCGGTGCCGCTCCCGGTGCCGCTCCCGGTGCGCTCCCGGTGCAGCTCCCGGTGCAGCTCCCGGTGCGTTCCCTGTGCCGCTCCCATTGCCCCTCCCGGTGCCGCTCCCGTTGCCCCTCCCGGTGCGCTCCCGTTGTCCCTCCCGGTCCCTATTGCCCCTCTGGTGCCTGTTGCTGTTCCCGGTGCCGCTCCCGCTGCCCCCCCGTGACTCCCGCTGCTCACCGTTGTCCTCGGGCTCCGTCGGGTCGCGCAGCATGGGCTTGGTGACCTCCAGGGAGCCGTCGTGGGGCTCGGGGGTGATGCCCAGCAGCTCGCAGAGGAGGGCGTAGACGTTGACACTTTCAAAGGGCTCCACCACCAGCCCCTTCTTGAAGGCTGGTCCCACAGCACGGAAGATGGTTTTCATGTTCATGGCTTCGTTGTCGAAACCGTGTTCCCCTTTGTTGAACTGGACCTTGTACCTCTGGAGGGGGAGCAGGAGGGTGAGCACCCCAACCCCTCTGCCCCCGCCTCGTGCTCCATGTTCTGCAGCTGTGGGGTTTGATGGTTGGGGCTGGTTGGTTCCTCTCAGTTCTGGAAGTTGATCTGTTTGTGTTAAACTCTGCAGAGGCTGGAGGTGCCTCCAGACACTGCTCTCAAGCAATTACATCCTGCAAGTTCCCTCCCTAATCCGAATTTTGTTGTACTGAGGTGCTTCCGATGGGAAGCTGCCTGCTGGCCCTGATGCTGGGCCTTCCCTTAAGTCAGGCTAGGAGAGGATCCTGCAATGGATGTCCTGCATTCATGCAACTCCTACTCCAAGGTTTCTGGATGCTTTCTCTTCTCAACAGCAGAGAAGGGCTTTACACAAAGGGCTGTAATTTATATCTGGTGTATGGAGACCAGTTAGCACAAAGGCCTAAAGCTGGGGGGTGCTGTGAGGGAGAGAGGAGTGAGAGGCACATCCCGAAGGACAGCAGGATGTGCCTGTGCCTGTGCCTTACCCCGTGGATCACGTAGCCTGGGTCGCTGTACAGCAAAAGCGGGGTGATCCGGGAATGGTTGGCGTAGTGGAATCTCTTTGGAAACTCTTCTTTCTTGTAAACGTGCAGTTTTGGGTGGGCATTTTTCAGGACTGAGTAGACGTGCTCCATTTTCCCTTCTTTTGGCACCAGGAGGCCACTTGGTCCGTAATCTAAGAGTTGGAAGTCGAGGTCTTTGAAGGTGAAGTTGTTGAACGTCTTGATGTGAATCTCGTTGGTTTTTATGACGGTCTCCATGCCGTGGTCAGAGGTGATGATGAGGTTGAGGTTGGATTCCAGGCCGCTTTCCTGGATGCGCTGCCTCAAGTAGCCGACGGTCCTGTCCACCTGCTTGACCATGTTTTTCCTCTGGGTGGATTCAGGGCCGTACTTGTGTCCTGAGGAGTCTGGCTCCCCAAAGTAGAGCGTGACAAAGTCGAGGTTCTCCGCTGTGAACCATTCCATGACGGTGTCGATGCTCTGCCTCCAGTTGGTTTCGTTGCTGTAGTTGAACAATGCAGGTTCCACCAACTTCTTGTACACTTCCTCCCCTCGGTATTTCGCCTTGGTTCCAGGGAAGTGGATGGAGCCTGTCTTCAAGCCCTGTGAGTGGAGGCATTCCATAAACTCACCCGGACTCTCTCGGCAGCATCCTTCCATCTGTCAGTGCAGCCACCTCCTAACACGATTAGTTCACTCAGTCCCCAATGTCTACCTCTGCCTCTAATGAGGTTTTCTTGCTCATTGCCAATTAGAAGTGATTAATTGAAAGCACTGCCCTTGCACCTGGTTCTTCACTGTGTTTTAACTCTGGGTAAAACTTTGGAACCAGTGACCCGTTTACACCTGGCATGGACCCTCTGGCTCTTGACCACCAAGACATTATGTTGTGTTTTACTGAAGTCAGAGGAGCCAATTTGGCAGGTAAATGTGGGCAGAGGTCTTGGGTTTCTTGTCATGCCTCAAAGCCAGATTCAAGGCCTGCTGGGCTTGCTGCAGCTCGCAGGGGAGGGGGGAGTGGCCCCAACGCTGCCACCCAATTCCCTGGATGTGCCTCGGGATGTGTGGAGCTGCCAGGCTCAGGATGTTCCCTGAGGAACTGGCTGAGGCTTCTTTAAACAGGAACAGGATAACCTGCTTTATTAATGTCTTAATAAAGCCGAAATGCATCTATTATTTTTTGCTATTTTTAGTAGAATGATCATAATTATTCCTGCCAGTGTCTGGGGATTTCAGTTTTTTGCTGGTCTAATTAGCCTGACGTTCATAGGGAGGCTGGGAAGTCCCGGCCACTGGGGACTGTGGCTTGCCTGTAGCTTTTCCTGGAGGCTGGCAGGTTGGCTGGGGCTGTGTGTGTGAGGAGGTGCCACGCTCACCTGTCTCTGGGCAGTGATCCAGATGGGGAGGCTGCCGTTGTCCCACCAGCTGCTTATGCCTTGTGTGGTGTAGTAGGGCAGCCTCACGCCCGTTTTGGTGTCGAACCACATGTTATGGATCACCCCGTGGTTCTCCAGGTACCGCCCTGGGGGACACAGGAGGGGAGGGGGTGAGCCAGGCTGTGCTGGGGGTCTCACCCCCACACTGGGTGTAGGGCTGGCTTTGGGCAGAGGGGACCTGTGGCCTCCCCTTCCTCAACCTAGCCTTGTCAAGTGGAGTCCCGGGGCAGGGAGGGAGTTCTGGGGCTGTGCTGCTTCCCCTGTGGGTTGGTTGGTGTCTGGTGGCTCTCAGCTGGACCCCACCTGCAGTCCTTGCTGCCCTGTGGTGGGGCAGGTTCCCATTACCCTGTGTTTATCTCACCCCATGGTCTCACTCCCAGTGGTGCTCACAGTCTGCGAGGTCAGTGAGCAGAAGTTTCCTTTAGAAGGGAAAGCTCTTTGGCTCTCACATTTTGTGCTGTTTTTATTATTCTGGTCCTGAAGACAGCGCAGTCCCTTCTGCATGACATCCCCATCCTCCCTCGTATTGACTCTGCCTCCCTGCTTTTGCCCATCAGCAGATTTCATTAGCATGCTCCACTCTTTTATGCCAAGGTTATTAATTAAAATCTTAAATAAGATTGGGTCCAAAATCGATTCTTCAGGAATTCCCCTGGTGCCCTCCCTCCAGCTTGACAATCTCCTCTCAGCATCCACTCTGTCCTCTTCCCGGAGCCTCTCACTTCCCCACATTACAGATTTTGTACTAATCTTCATCTTCTCCGTCTTAACTAATGATTTCCCAGGTGGCACTGTATCAAATGCACTACTGAAGTCCAGAAAGATTAAATTTAGAGCATCTCCCTTGTTTAAAAAATGATTTATCTTATCAAAGGAGGCTATCGAGTTGGTCTGGTGCTATTTACCTTTGATAAATACCGGTTCAGTTCATGGAATCCCAGAATGGTTTGAGTTGGGAGGGACCTTAAAAACCATCCCACCCCACCTCTGTTCCATGGGCAGGGCCCCCTCCCACCAGGCTGACTCCAAGCCCTGTCCCACCTGGCCTTGCACATTTCCAGGGATGGGGAAATCTGGGAAACCTGTGCTTCACCAGCCTCACAGGGAAGAATTTCCTTGTACCTGGTTTAAATCTACCATTGCTGCATCTCTTGCCTTATCTGCTGCAGAGCTCGGTGTGCTGCTGGCCCTGGGTGCCCCCGGGTGTTTCCCTGTCCATGCCGTGCCCTGCCCCGGCCCGGGGCACTCACCAGTCAGCAGGGTGAAGTGGCAGGGGCTGGTGAGGGTGACGAAGGCAGGGGTCATGTACTTGGCCTTCACGCCGGCCGCAGCCATGGCGTTCAGGTTGGGGGTGTCCACGTCCTGGTCGTAGTTCCACCGAAAGCCGTCGAAGGACACCAGGAGGAGTTTGCTGCGGCTGGGCGCCTGCTGCAGGGGCAGGCATCTTCCCAAGGGCAGGGCAGCCAAGAGGAGCCCCAGCAGCAGGAGCATCTTCGTGTCCTTGAGCTGGAGTAGCCCAGGTGGCCGGAGAGCTGGCATTAATACGTGCAGGGGGGGACTAAGTTCGGTCCTTATCTAATCTTGCGGGTGCTGATCGGGTGTGTGGCTTCAGGCAGCGTTTGGTATCAGAACAAGCCTGTCTTGTTTGTCTCTCTGCTGTAGATTATCTGAGAGTTCCTTCTGGGTCAGACACTGAATGTGCATCTCCCCTCAGCGGTGGTGCTGCTGTTTTGGGGGTTGTGAGCAGCGAGGTTGCTGGTGTGGTGGGAGGCTGGGAATCCCTCTCAGCCCATCATGGTGTCCTCTCCCCACTCCTGGCTCCTGGTGCCCTGCTCTGTGGTCAGCAGTTCAGCCTCAGAAGGCAACTCACGCCCAGCACTGCTTATCCACCTTGAGGTGGAGGCTCAGAGTCTCAGGGAGCAGCTTGGATTTACCCACAGTTTTCCAGTGTGGCTTTGTTGAGCTGCTCGCTGGAGAAGGAGGCTCTTCCTTGGATCCTGACCAAGCATCAACCCCCAGAGATGCTCTGGAGGGTGAGCTCAGCTCTGAAGCCCCCAGGTCCCATCAGCCCAGCTCCCTCTGCTGCTCCCCACGGGTGACCCTCATCAGCTCATGCACTGCTGAGCTTTGCTGTATCAGCATCCCATCGTATCAATATCTGCTGGTTTATGGCTTCTCTGGGGTTTAATCATTGCTGACGACTCATTTCTCAGAAAAACTGAGTTTAAGGCTTTTGTAGAGTTATGTAACAGAGGTTGCCTTGGTTCCCTGGGCTCTGAACTCACTACCTTTGTGTCTTTGCTGATCTCCCTCTGCTCAGATTGCAGATTTATTCCTTGGTGTTTTGCTTCCAAATTGCCTGCCACCGTCTCCTCACCAAGCAGCGCTGTCTCCACCTGGTTTTCCCAGCCCTGTCTGGGGTCATTCCTTGATGTTTCTCCCCAAGACTGAGCTGGGTAGATGAGTCTTTGGCACATGGCTTTGTTCTCCCTGGATGGAACGACAGCCCCTTTGTAGTCCTGAGCATCGGGACTGCTTTGTCAGGGGGTGTTGGTGTCTCTCCCGGTGTGATGTGGGATAATCTTGTGAGGACACTTCAAGAGGTCCAGATGATCCCACCAGGGACTTCAGGGCTGACACCAGCTGGGAGCACAGCCTTAGGCATTTGCAGGTAGTGGAAATGCCGGGGTGGATCCTGCCCTGAGCCCCCAGCCCTGCCATCCAAGCCCTGAGCCGACCCTCCTGCGAGCAGAGGGCATGGAGTGGGTGCTGCACTCACCCAGCACTTGTGTCTGCCAGCCCAGCCCTGCACTGCCTCAGCTCTGCCAGCCCAGCACCTTCTCTGCCGGCCCAGCACCCCCCTCTCCCAGCCCAGCACTGATGTTTACTCAGTTTTACTATTTTTTTATCTGCTTGTGCTGCCCTGGTTTGAAATTGTCCTTCAGTGAGGGCAGAGGCTCCTGGCAACACCGAGGGTTTAAAGGGCTCATGATAAAGATGTTATCACTTGCCAAGCTCAGGGAAATTCCTAAATATTCAGCGTGCTGTTCTGAGGTGGGTCAGCAAGTCCCTGAGCCGCTGCTAAGAGCAGGGAGGGTCCCGATAAGGTATCGTGTCCATCGGCTCCTCGGGGAGGGAAGAGACGAGCGGGGAGGAAGCACTGTGCTGATCTCCGAGGAATATTTAATGTCAGGAGTGTTTCAAGGCACATTTTGATACCGGTATCTGAGGAGCACGAGGCACAGATAAAGAACACCACCTTTGGCCACAGAGCCTGGAGGCGCTGCGAGCTCCAGCTGAAAGGGCTGATTTTGCACTAACAACGCCCCAGGCGCTGATTCCGTGGGCAGATGGGCCCGAGGCTGCCCTGGGCCCACTGTGTCCCTGCTCAGCATCCTCTGGAGCACCAATCCTGCATCCTTGGAAACACTCCTGAGGTCAGGCAAGGAGCTCCAGGGGCCCTGTCCCTGCAAAGGCCTGCTGGGGCTGGCAGTGCCCATCCCACACTTGTTAGCTCTGTGAAGACTGATGAAGGGGCTGAAAATAGAGAACACGAGTCCAGAGAAATCTCCTGCCAGGGGAGCTGTCCTGCTTGGTGTCCCAGCCTGTTTCCAGCCTTTGGAAAAAGTGATGTGCTGAGCACCCCATGGGCAAACCTGCAGCTCCCTGTGGTGTGTGGATGCACGGGCTGTGCTGGGCCAGCAGCTGCTGAGCACCAAGGATGGATAAACTCCTCTGTGGTACTGAAAGCTCTGTGCCAGGAGCGTGTGGTTAAAGCCTAATGCTGCCCCGGGAGCAGAACCAGGGATGCTGCAGCTGTGGGGGTCTGGGGTGGCTGTGGGGGGAGCTGTGTGGAGCTGGGATGCACCTGGGCAGGTGCCTGGCGTGGTGGAGCAGGGCAGCACTGCAGCACTGCCAGGGTGTTGTATGGAACCGGGAGCAGCCCTGGACTTGGCCCGAGCCCTGAAGCAGATGGAGGGAGGAAGGTGCCCCAGCCAAGCTGCTTGGAAGGGCTGTTAAAGAGGAAGGAGGTGGGAGAAGAAGCTTTGAGTGCTGTGGGGGGGCTCTTCGGGCAGCACCTGGCTGCCGGCACCAGCAGGCAGGAGTTTGAGTTTTACCCCGAGGAGCTGCAGCCTTGGTGCCCGCGGGAGCTGTGGGGTGTCCCGGCAGNCGGGGAATAAACCGGGATGGAGCGAGGGTGGAACGAGGGATGGAGCTGGGATTGGAGCCCGTGTCCAGAGCAACAGGAGGGCCGGAACGCCTCCCGGGATCAGGGGTGGGATTTCACGCCGCTGGGAGCAGGGAGCCCGCTCGGGCGGGGATCTGCTGCTTTCCTTGCGCTGCCTCGAGCACCGCCCCGGGCTGGAACGCTCTGAGTCAGCTCTGCCCCCGTGCCTGCTCTGCCGTCCCCGAGGACTCTCCTCATGCTGCTCCTCCCTGCTGGCTCGGGGTTATCGGCGAGTGTGGGAAGGGAGTAGCAGGGGTCAGGATTGAGGACGACAGCCTTGGAGCACGGAGCTGCTGTTCAGCACTGGGGTCGGGCTGGCTGGAGGAGTGGGGGGTTCTGATGGAGCCCGGGAGGGTCTCATCTCCAAGGCTGAGTCACCGGCAGCGTTGGCAGAACCCCAGAGGTTGTGCCCACTTGCTGTCTGCTTTCCCCAGCTCTAAATTTGCTCACGGGTTGGAAATCAAGCCTGTCCCTTGAGGAGGCCCCGCGCGGGGGCTCAGCCGGGCCGGGGGGCGCTGGGACACCGCTCCAGGCTGGGATCTGGGCGAGCCCTGACTCAGCAGCAGCTCTGCTTGCCCGGGCTGCTGCAGCCCCTCTCGGGAGGGTGAACTGTTCCACGCTGGCAGTGAGCCCCTCCCGTGCAGGGCTCCTTGGGGAGCTCCAGGTGAGGAGAGACACAAGGATGAGAGCAGGGAGGAAACGTGTCTCTCTCTCTGCAGCCAAGCGACGTCCCTGGATGGTGATGAGGGGCTCAGTCCCATGCCCTGGTCACTGCTGCTGAGTGCTCGTGGTGATTCCTCAGCAGCCCATGGCCTGGGCTCCTCTTCCTGCTCCTCGGTGGGGTCTGAGCCCTGTGGAGCAGAGCAGGGTCAGCCTTGTGGCTGCAGGGAGCTCTGCTCTCCACCTGGGACCCTTCCTCTGCAGCTTGGTTAATCCTGGCATCGACCGCTCCATCTGGGCCTGTGGCTCTTCCTCAGCTTTCTTAGCTAATGGCTGTGTCTGCCTCCCATTGATCCTCAGCTGCAGAGCTCATTGATTAAGTACATTTCTTATTACACTTAATGGTATTTTACTCCTCTCTGTGCTTCCCTCGTGCCAGCTGCTCACCCTGTGCCTGCCGGGAGGAGAATTCCCCTGGCCAGAGAAACCCTCCTGCTCCGTGCTGGCCCTGCTCTCCTCCCCCAGCCCCCAGCCTGGCTGCCTCATCCTCCTGGGACAGGGCAGTGCCTGTGCCTGCTCTCTGCCCGTTCCTTGCTCCCTGCTCCCATGCAGGGCTGATTTTCTCCCACGCCCTGCTGGGTGCCCCTGGCCCAAGGCACTGTGTTCTCCCCTCACCGACACCTCCACGCTCACCACGTGCTCCTTGCTCCACGCCTCACCTCCTTTCAACTCTCTTGCATGCATCATTCAAAAGCCATAACATTATTTGGCATAAAATATTTACTTAACTGAGCTTTTTGCAAATATTCCCCTCCATTATTTTCCCTCCTTTTGGGAGCAGACACTACTTCTCCTATGCTCTCAAATGGCTTCTCTTAAATAATACAACGAGAACATGTGAACACCAGTAGCCTTTTTCTTCCTCCTGAAATACCCATAAATGTAACAGTGTCACCAGTCCATTAGGGCCTCACCAGGGCTGTGCTCAGGGACACCCAGCAGCACAGGCCCTGCCTCAGGAATCAGGAATCACCTCCCTGCTGGGCGTGGGACAGGCAGGGAAGGTGCCAGGAGAGAGCAGAAATACAGGAGGAGGTCTGACATGCTGCAGAGTATTAATATTAATTAAAAAATGTTCCTTTCAGAAGGGACAGCTGAGGCTTGGCAGAGAGAGTGCAGGAATGAGCACTCCCAGTCTGGTCCCCACTAGGATGCTGGGACAGATGCTTGAAACAAAATTCCCTCCAGCAGGGCTGGTTCTGGGGAGGCCAGCCCGGGTGCCAAGAGACATGTCCTCTTGTGGGCAGCAGGATGGGCAGATCCTAAAGAAGGGGATGTGGAGTTTTAGGAGCCTCTCCCATCTGGAGAAGCTCTTGGGGATCTCTGCTGTCCTGGGCAAAGGCTTGTGTTGTGCTTGGGCTTTTGCTTCTGTGTTCTTCTGACGAGGGGGAGCAGCTTTGAGCTGAAAGGGAACAGGTTAGGGTTAGGTGTTGGATGAAACTTCCCTGTGAGGGTGCTGAGGGCTCCTGGGGCAGGAGCTGGGGAGCAGGGATGGAGCCAGGGAGCTCTGAGCTGCAGCCAGGGCCGGCACAGGCAGCTGAGCACACACAGCGCTGCTGCTCCGGCATTCCCTCTGCCCCTGGACCCGGCTCGGAGCATCCCTGGCTCTGCCCGGGGCCGGGCTGGCCCTGGAGTCCGGTCAGGCCGGCTTGGGACCCGCCTCTGTGTCACCGAGCGCTGTTTGAGCGTTCCGTGTTCCAGCCAGGCGAGCAGCCTTTCCCTGTAATGCCGGCAAATCCCCGCTCCTGCGGAGCCGTTAATTGATTTCCCTTCCCGGCGCTCCCGCCCGTGGCTGTGCTGACACTCGCCTGCCCGCGCTCCCGTCAGCGCCTGCGACAGCCAGATCCTGAAATTATTGATAAACACTCATCGGGGCTGGAGCCTGGGAAATTGCCAGCAACCCCAGCGGGTTTCTCTCTTGCCAGCATCATTTTTCTTGATGACAGCATGTTCCGAACTTTGGCAGGGAGGGGACAGGGCTTCCTGGTAACTTTTTCGTTGTTGTTTTATGCATTGGTAGTTTTAAAAGATCCCTGCAAGGAGCAGACTGGAGACGCTGGGGAGCAAATGCCTGTGATTATCTCTGTCCTCCACCCGGCCCCACAGAGAGCTGTGCTGGGCTGGATTCTGCTCAGAGCTCTGCTCTCAGTCAGCCCTGCTCCTCCATCCCACCCAGTGCCTCTCCAGGTTGGAATTCTTGATTCCAACCTCAAGGATCCCTCTTCCTTCCTCAAGTTCTCTGCTCCTGCAGGCTGTTACCATCCTCATGGGCAAGGGCATCAGGCCGGCTGGTGTGGGCAGCAGCAGCACATTCCTGTCCAGAGCCCTCCTCTCACACCTCCCCTGGGGCTGTGCCGGCGGTGTTGGTGCTGTCCCAGCTCCCCCGGCACACTCAGGTGTGTGTGGCACCCTGGGTCTCTCGCTGTGGCTCCTTCTGGAGCTCGGGGCATTTTTCTCTCGGCGAGCTCTGCTAATTAGTGGGAGGTTGTGGATCAGGAACAGAGGGAAGTGTCCTTCTGTGGTTCTGGCACTAGAAATAATTGAGCCATTTTTCACCTATGGCCAATCTAGTTCTGTCCACATCTTGATTTTTCTCTTAATAGCTTGGGGATGCTGTTGCAGCTGTTGGATTCACAGCCATGTCCGGAGCTTTTCAGTAATCGCCTGGATTTTGTACTCTCTTGCTAACTGGTGCCTTCTTAGTTCGTGCTTCAGCTCCTGCGGGGAGGAGCTCGTTTTACCGAGCCGTGTTTGCCTCTGTGAGCCCCGGGGTGGTGGCGCCGTGGCTGCGGGGCTCAGCCCGGTACAGCCCGGTACAGCCCGGCACAGCCCGGTACAGCCCGGCACAGCCCGGCACAGCCCGGTACAGCCCTCGGGAGGTGGCCGGGTCCGTGTCCCGCCGTTGCCGTGTCAGTGGCCGGCCGGGCGGGGAAAGTGAAGATGTTCACAGCCAAGTGAGAGGTGTGATTTATCAGTGCTGGTCCCCAGAGGCTCAGGGCCTGTCAGGCACCAAAAAATCCCATCCATCACAGCGAAGGGGTGAGCTGCCTCTTCTTTATTTTGGTGTGGTTTTTTTGCCATTTTATTTCCCCGTGAGTGCTGGAGCTGCGAGTGTGAACAGCAACCCTGGGCATGGGGGCTGGGGAGTTGTAGGGGTGGATGGTGCTGCTCTCCTTCCCGTGGAACCTCGCCCCTCTGCTGTGCTTTTTGGGGGGCTGCATCCTCTGTGAGGTCTCCAGACTGTGCTCAAAGAAGGGGCTCAGCCATCTCCCCCAGCTTCTGCCTGTGTCCCCCGTTTGTCCCCCTCTGTCTGTACACACTGTGTGTACATCTGTGTGCAGATCTGATTGTTTGCTTCTTTATATCATTTTCTTTTCCCAGTGTTTATGGGCCATGGGATTGGAAGTGAAGCATCTACTTAATTGCTGTCAGGCAAGGAGACGGGTTATAAAGTTGCCAAGGGAAAAAATAGCTCACTCTGGGGTAGATGCAGGGGAGCAGGGCTGATGAGAAGAGGAGGGGGCGGAAGGCTGGGGGTGGGAAGAGATGAGGAGAGAGAAAGAACAGGAAGGGATCAGCAGGCAGTGGAGGAGCTGGCTCAGGAAAGGAGCTGCTGGGGAGGCAGGAGAAAGGCCAGACAGAGGTGTGCTGGGCAAGAGTCAGCTCCCCTGGGGGAGTCTTCTGTGTCCCCACGATGGTGGGGCATTTGCCTTCTCGTGTCATGAGCGTGGCTCCTGGAGCACTTTGCAGAGGATAAATGGGAAGGAGGAAGCCCTCCCCTCCCTCCCCACTGCCGGAGCCTCCCGCCTGCAGCCGCTCCAGTTCCAGGTCCTTTGCTTGCAGCCCTCTTCATCTGCATCTCTTTCTTGTTTGCTTCATTATCTCCCAGTCTAACCCTGCACCATGTCATCCTCATTGCACGGCTCCTCCCTCTCCCTGGTCACCACATCACTCCAGCAAGGACTCCCTTTCCCAGCTTTTAGTCTCAGCGCCGCACATAAAAGCGCTCTGATGGCCATGGCGTGATAGCAAAGACAGAACTTAATTTCACAGCATTTTCCTATAATACTCCATAAAACTGAACAAATTTGCTGGAGTCCAAATCCATCTCATTACGCAGAGTCATTGGAAGGGAGCTTTTCCATTCGGGGCCTCGGCGTGCACTGAGGGGATGGTACAGAAGAAGGGAAAAATAATTAATTAGGTGCTGCTCTGGATCAAAGATCCTGCATGGCAAGGCACATTAAATAAACGCCTGGCTCATGAATAAAAGCTGCACCGAGCCCCGTTTGCCTGGCCCCACACAGAACAGCTGAAGGTGTGTGTGGGGAGATCTTTGGCCTGAGGCTGTGCCCCGGGAGGAGGAGATGGAGCAGGGCAGGAAAGGGAAGATGGATCTGGGCATGGAGGAGAGGGATCACGGCATGCTCGCCCCGGCAGGAAGCCTTGAGGAAGCACGAAGTGTGGCTTTATTCCTTTGCATTCCTGCCGTGTCCTGGTGTGGGAAGGAGTGCCCCCATCGATGGCAGAGCTGCTTCCCAGGGCAGGACAGAGCAGGGCAGGTGGATTAACATTGCAGCAGCAAGGGAGAGGAGAGAGCTCGCTTCACTTCACACTGTTAATTAATCTCCGAGCCAATGAGGATGCTCTCATCTGGTCTTTACTTAATCCATAACCCAGAAATCCTCGAATTATGTCGTTTGTTCAATACAGATGAAATTAATTACTCTGGGAAATAGGCAACAAGTTGCATTTCTGGTGTTCCTCATCGCGTAATCAGATCTGCAGCGAGCTCGGTGCCGCCGCAGTGGCAGCAGTGGGATCACCTGCAGGGAGACACTGAGCAGCACAGCTGTAAACCTGTCACTGGGCTGGCTCCTGCCGGGAGCTGGGGGCGCTGGGGAGGCTCTGGGATGGCCGGGGATGCGGAGCCTGGGCAGTGATGGAGGTGCCGAGGAGCCTCCAGGCAGGGCTTAGCCCCCACCTCGGCCCTCTGCTCCTTCCCTATTTATTGGGGTCTTATTGGGGTCTCAGGCACGGCTTGCAGGACTTCCCGGGACCCCCAGAGGGAAGGACTGCCCTGCAGCCCTCCCAGAGCCCTGCCCACTTCCCTGGGGCTCTGTGCCTGCAGGATGTGTCCCCACAGCCCATGACTCCAAGGCGAGGGGGGGAAGGTGCTCATCAGGGCACAGAATTACAGTGATTTACTCATTATTTGGGTTATTGTGGGGACGTGCTGCTTGAGGCTCAGCACCACCAGGGATCCTGTGGAGAGCACTAGAGGTGATCCCAAAGGTGTTAGAGCCACACTCACAGTCCAGGGGTGCTCCCTCCCCTCAGTGCTCTGCTGTGCCCGTGGCCAGTGGCTCCGAGCATCCCCTGGCACATCCCAGAAGGGATTCAGTGACAGGAACAGGCTCAGGGGGCAGGACGAGTCCCTGCACGGGGGGACCCCTCACCCCTCTCCCTGGTCAGCTGGGGGGTTGTGGGGATCCCTGACCCCTTCCTGGGGAAAGCTTTGCTGTAAGTGGTTAAGGCAGGTGCCAGCTCACACACAAACACAGAAAGAGCTGTTGCAACAAAAAATCCATAGTGGTTGTTTGCTAAAATGGCTGTAATGAATTGAAAAATATGACAAGCTGCTCAAGGCAGCTATTGGGAGGTGTCAGGGCCCTCAGCCCAGCTCTGCAGCTCACCTGGGTCACCCAACTCGGCAGAATCCTTTCACAGGAGAGAAAAACACAGTTTCTCTCTGTCCTATCAATTTAAATAAAATACCTATTACATTAGCTGCACTTAAAACGAAGCAGGAAATCAATCCCCTGCCTGGGCTGCTCTAAAACCCTTGGTTTGCACCACGGAGCCCATAACTGCCAGAGGTCCCCGTGCCGGGAGTGTCCGGCTGTGGGGGGCTGTGCGTGGGGGGCAGTGTCGGGGGCAGTGTCCAGCCACAGCCGGGCAGGCACCTGGCTCCCAGGTGAGCGTGGGAGGGGCAGCTCCAGAGCAGTGCAGCGCCGGGCCGGCTGCCGGCGTCTCCCCCCGGGGATGGCAGAGCGCCGAGCAGAGCCCCGGGGCAGGAGCGCGGCTCGGTGGTGGATCCCACCGCCCCCGGCTCCCTTCTCCGAGAGGGTGAGCAGAGCCAGAGCCCTGCCCAGCGGGCAGAGTGAGATGGAGCAGGGATGGGGACAGGGGCAGGGGTGGACGCGGGAAGCAGCAGGGGGCAGAGATGCAGGCAGGGAGGCAGGGATGGATGTGGGAAGCAGGGATGTGGGCAGGAATGTGGGCAGGGACCCCTGTGGGGAGCTGAGCAGGGCAGGATCCCAGAAGGGAGGGCAGATTTGGCTGTTTCAGACATGGCTGTTTCCTTTGTTTTTTTTCCTGCTGAAACTGCTGCCTTGTGCAAAGCTGCTCGAGCTCCTCAGATAAATTAGCATCCAGGGGATTGTTTTCCTCTACATTTTGTGCAGTTGCATAAGAGGGAGGAACAGAGGAGCCCAAGGAGCAGATTGCTTTGTAGAAGCACGAAACAGCCGCAGCCGGAGCTGCTGCCCCTGCTGCTGCCAGAGCCCAACGCCTCCAGCTGGATGGGGTTCCAGTGCAGGAGCTGGGGATAGCTGGGTCCCCTGGGGCAGCCTGGGCAGACCAGAGGCTCTTCCCAGCGTGGCTGGACACCCCCAAGCTATTCCCAGGTGTGCCCAGCAGCAGCAGTGCCCGCAGACTGCCCTGCCCAGCCCAGCCCTGTCCCGTTCCCGGCCCCGAGGGGCCTGAGAGGCCGCTCTGCAGGGAGACCCGGGGAAGCTCCGGATTAGCCGCTGTAGGAGCTCTGGGGGCTTCCCAGCGGGAGGAGGAGGCGGAGGAAGGTGTCGGTATCCACTCGGCTGCCTCCCCCTGACCCGACCCCATTGATTGTACCGATCCCAGCGTGAGCAGAGGCGTGAGGCGATCAATGTCCCTCAGCCCTGCCGGTGCAGGCACGGCCCGAGAGTTGGGTTTAACCCTTCCCGCACCCCAGTGCGGGTCCCTGCGCTCCTCCAGGGCTCAGGGGCTCCTGCCCTGGTCCTGCTGGCCAGGCTGTGCTGCAGATGCGTGGCTCCTGGATTGCATTATTCCCCGCTGAGCCTGGCCCACCCCATCCTGCCCGGCTTCTGCCTTTGGGTGACCTCCCTGGGGGATTTTCCTGTGCAGTGGGAGAGATGCCGATGGGCTTCTGCCGTGCCATGGCCTCCCCGGCCCTTCCCAGATGGGTCCGGTCCGGGGTGGGCTTGGCGCAGCCCCCCTGCACACCCCAGCGTTAATGCTTCACCTTCCCGTGGAACTCCAGGGAGGAGCTGGAAACCAGCAAGGGCAGGATGAAAGACCCGACGAGGCTCAAACTTGCAGGAGGGCGAAGACACTTGGGGAAGGGAGGGAAGGGGCTGCAGAGCTGCCGGGGATGCTGGGGAGAGGAGCCGGGGGGAGGAGGGAGCTGCGGAGCGCCGGGGGAGCTTCTGGAAGTGCTTTCATAACCCTCAGCCAGAGTGATTTTCTGAGGCATAAGTGATGGAGGTAAATAGGATTATCTCACAGAAGGGACCAGTGAAATAANAGCGGGGAGGGGGGCGCGGTGCAGGGGTCCCCTGCAGCCCGGGCGTGCCCAGGGGAAGCAGCGCTGCCGGGGTCTGAGGGTGCGGGGCCGCAGGAGGGGACGCGGTGCTGCTGCCCCCGGCTCCTGCGCTCCGCAGGGATCCTCGGGACACGGCGGGACTGGAGGCACAAAAATCTCCCTTGGCTTTGTTATGGTGATGGACTGAGTCTCCTCGGACTGGGAGAGGCTCTTTAGCTGCATTAACAATCTGAGTTCTGAAGGGAAAGATGAAATGGCTCAGTCTCCTCCCCACCACTCACTTGAGACTCTAGTAGAATTGCCACAATTAGGAAAATTCACCTCAAAACTTCATCTGTAAAGGACCAAACCATGAGGAAATGTTTGGCTCAGAGGGAAGCAGAGGAAGAATTTCATCTGCCTCTCATCTTTCATCATTTGCCTTCTCCAGCTCCTATCTTGGCAGCCCCAGTATTTTGCTTTGTCTCCTTCAGGTGACTAATCATTAGACTAATTAGTTGCTAATCAATGTTTAATTAAAATGTAGCTGTTAATTACTGGAGGTGGTACCGCAGGTTGGCTATGAAGTGTTATGGAAATATTTTTAGGGGCAGTTCCTGGGGAGCTGGGCCCCCTTCCTCGGCTCAGGGGCGTTCCAGGGTTCCCTCCCCTGGGAGCTGCAGGTGTAACACACCTGGAGCTGCTTCCATGGCCTGCGACCAGCTCCTGGTGTAGACGACCCCGGAGCATCCCTGACCCTTTCCCGTGTCAGGCTGGGGATGGAGGTGCCTGAGCAGCTCCGGGCAGGGCGGGATGTGGCTGGGCTGGAGTGGGAAGCAGCCAGAGCAGGATCCCAGGGCGCTGCCCGGGGCTGCAGTGGGCTGTGTGAGTGTTTGGGATGCTGGTGAACATCTGGCCACAATCCCCGTGCAGGGGTGCAGCTCCTGCTCCTGTTCGCCCTCCTCTGAGAGCTGAGGCCGGGAGGGCTGGAGGCAGAGGCTTTGTTACACGCAGGAGCCCCAGGTTCCATCCGTGCTGGTATGTAGGTCACCCAGGTGTGCTGCCCCCAGGTACCTGCTCCTTCCAGCCCTTGCTGGGCAGCCTGTGCCTGCTCATTCTCGCTGCAGCTCTTCCCTCGCTGCCCCTGCTCAGCTGTGCCTGCCCGGGCTCGTTCAAGGGCTCTGAACCCCTCACAGCTCCACAGGGTGGGCACCTGAGGGAGGGCAGGGACCCCCAGGACGCCCGTGCAGGAGCTGTGTCCCCTCCTGGGTGCTGGGCAGTGGGGACAGGCGCTTTGCTTATGCCAGGGACACCATTTACATTCTCGCTGCTACTTCCAGCCCTTGTTTCACTTCACTTGTCATTTTATGGCCCATTTTAACGTCTTGAGAGCAGACCCACAGGATAACAAGGTCTGATGCTGCAGAGGGTCCTGTGGCAGACACGGTGTCTCCATCCAGCTGGAGACACTGGAGCACAGCGAGTGTGCTGTCTGGGTCAGGCTGTGTCTGTCACCTGGGGAGGAGCAGGGATACGGTTTTTTGGGAAAAACATTCTTCTTTTTCCCCCTCCTGCTAGTTGGAGGAAGATGCTGACAGCGGCCCAGGGGTTGGGTGGTTCGGGTGGTGACAATGCAAGGAACAAGCTATGTTTAGAAATAATTGCTTTGTCTTTCACAGAGGTATTAGTGCCTCCATGCTGGCAGCTGCAGGAATTAGCTGGAAGTTTTGGTGACACAAATACAGAAGCAAAATTATTGCTACTTATCATCACTTCTGTGTGTGTGAGGGGAAAGAAACGTCAGCAGGGCAGAGAGAGGGAAACAATGAAGCCGAGGGGCTGGAGCTGGGGCTCTTGTTCCACCAAAGAGATGCTGGATTTATGCCGAGGGTGTCTGCCCATCCCTGGGACACAGTCCCTGGGGACTGGCACGTCCTGCAGCAGGTGTGGGAGCCCCCAGCGCTGGGATCCTTCCAGCAGAAGGTGCTCGGGGCTGACCCAGGTGAGCAGTGCCACAGGGGTGCACAGCCAAGGAGAAGCTTCCCCGTGGCAAAATTCTCTTTTCCCTGCATCCTATGTGCCCAACCCAGGCTCCCCTTCGGAGGAGGAGCAAAGGGGGGGTCAGAAGTGGCCCCGTTCTGGCTGCTCACAGGGGGCTGGGTGGCAGCGTCAGCCCGAGGGCCCCGCGGGACGCTCAGCGGCGGAGCAGCAGCTCCGTGCGGGGGCTGGCGATGGGAGGATCCTCCCTCAGAGGAGCCCACAGACCCCTCGGGAGGCTGCTCTCCCTGGCTGGCAGAGCTGCTGCTCCGTCGGGAGCCCCCGCGGCCGCCGCTCCGCTGTTTGTTTCTCCGGTTCCCGCTGGCAGCGTCCCGCCCGTGCCCGCCCGTCCCTCGGCGGCGCCGCTGCCTCCGAAAAGTAAAGTTGAATGTTTGGAAGGAGCTGATGTCTGGTGAAACAGGGCCATTCATGCTTTCAGATATTAAACTCCGTGCAGAATATTAAATAATTTCCTCTTCAATGATCCCAGTAAATTTAATTAGCTCTTTTTTCCCCGATAGAGTTGTCGCTGCCGTCGGGGTGCGGGGTGGAGCGAGCGGGAACGCCGCTGCCTTCCCGGTTCTGTCCCCAGCATCACCTCCCTGCTCCTCCTTCGGAGCCAGATCCCGGCTGCGGGAGGAGGGAGCTGGCAGTGGAAGGGCCTTTCTCTCTGCTCTGCCTGGGGGGAGCAGGGGCTGGGGAAGAACCTGGGGAAAATCCGTGGTGTTTTTGTGATTGTCCAGGGCCTTTTCTGTAGCTGCTGGAGGGCTGGGTCTGAGAGGGAAGATGAGAACCACACAAGTAGTTCACTTTCAGGAGACATGTTTGCTGCGGTGATTTTGGTGTTGCTGGCTTTTTTTCTGTGTATGTGATGTCTGGTTTGTTTTTGCGAGTTTTAGAGAATCAGAGCAATGAGGGAAAAAAAAAATCTCTGCGATGGAAGCAGCTAATAGTGGGTTATGAATGTGTCCCTGGCACGGTTCATTAGCTGCCATGACATATTGAGGGCTGGGAGCGGTGTGATACCAGCAAATCAATTCTGAATTTCGTCTGAGAAGGAATGTGGGGAGGCCAGATCATGCAACATGTTACCAAACATTCCTTCCCAGCCAGATCGGAGCTGCTCCTCTCTCCGGGTGCTGCTCCTGCTGGGCTGTGGCGCAGAATGCAAAATAAATAAATAGCCAAGAATCTAATTTACTGATGATTAATTTGCATAATTAGTGGTGTGTCAAATCACTTCACCGAGGTGCAAGGCACGCTCTGCTGAGGTGTTTGCATGGACATCTTCACAGGTTTCCCCCAGCTCAACTTATCTCACATTTAACAATCTCCTGAGGGTGTCACGTTGTTGATGGGATTTCACGGGGTCGAAGGGGATGTGAGAGCTGGGCTCTGCAGGGCCAAACCCCTGCCGGCCTTCTCCTGCCCCATCCTGGTGCTGGAGCAGTGCCCTGCCCTGGCAATGCGTGTGGCAGTGCGTGCTGTAGTCCTGGAGCCGGGGGTGAGCTCAGCTCTGCTGTGGGCACAGTCCTGCCAGCTCCGGCCACTGCCAGCTCCCTGGAGAGGGCAGCGAGGTGACAGCCCAATCCCGGCCATCCCACACCCTCCTGCTGCTCCAGGGCTGCTTTGGCAAGGGGCTCAGGGTGGGGATGGCAGCCAGGGATGAGGTTTTGGCCGGGGGATCAATGCAGTGGAAGGGCCCAGGAGGGGGGAGCGGTGTCTGCGTGCTCGGCAGCCCCCACTGCCGTGCGTCCCTCACTTCCCCAAGGGCTTCGCCTCTTTGCAGGGTGATTTCTGTCCCCAGGGGCTGCACAGCGCTGGCCTGGGGCTCGTTCCCTCGCCGGAGCAGGGGAGGCAGCTGTGCAATGCCGGCGGGTGAAGTGCCCATCGATGCCATAAATACGGGGAGCGCTCTAGAGCACGCAGCGCTGCGGGCAGCCCCGGTCACAGCCCCGCTCCTGCTCCCTGTAATGGATATCAGATTGTTCTCCCAATCTTGGCATTGTTTCAATAATTGACTGATGCAGCGCAATGTTCACTGATTTAATAAGTTTGTTAGTGTAATAGAGGCTCAGGATTTCGCTGTTAATGTGCAGTGACAATTGCATTGTAGATTTGCTCATTATGTTACATAACTTAGCTATAAAATCTATCGGAAATTATATTTAAAAAAGCATTATTGCAGAAGCCATCAGCATGGCTCTCCCTGCTCCTCCCACGGTGCTTTGCAGTCTGAGTGTGTCTGTTCAGTGCCTCGCTGGGATTGCACGTTCCGCTTTGGGTTTTTTGGGTCAGGGCATCTGACACTTGCCAAAGAAACCCCCCCAGGTCTTGCCATGTCATCCCACCGTCTCCACTGCGGCCAGGGTGGTGCAGGTACCCGGTGTTCTGGCAGCTTTCTGGGGAGAGCTCCAGCTGGCACTGTGCCCCCCGGCCCTCTGGTGGGACAGGCCCTGGCAGGTGAAGCTCTTGGCAGGTCCAGGCTTGAGCTGCTGGGGCTGTGTCAGAGCTGAGCACGCTGCAAACCTCTCCTTTTTGGGCAGGGTCCCGAGGGGGGGCTGGACATCCTTTGGGCACCTCAAAGCCGAGGGTCCCTGGGAGCCGTGGGGGAGGATGTGGGGGCTGTAGCCTGTTGTCTTGTGTCTCTCCCTGGTGCTGAGTGGCCTCTGCTGCCTTGTGAAGATTCCAGGGCTGGCTGCTGGCTGTGCCCTGGCTGGGGCACGATGCTCAGCCCTGGGGACTGAGGGGGTCCCCAGAGCTGGGGCTGTGGGCCTCCACATTCCAGCAGCTGTGTTCAGGAAAAAAACCAGATGGAGCCACAGCAGGTCTTGTCATCTCTGTACTCCAGCCACAGTTCTGAGGCAAACTTCATCTTCCTTAAAAAAATCCCAGCAGCAGTAATTTAAACAACTCTGACTGCCTCCAAATGAAGGCCCTGATGGCAAATAGGCTGTGAAATCGGCTAAGAAAAAAAAGGAAAAACATATTTTTCCCAGAGTAATACTTGTTCTCGCGGTTCACAAACAGCCTTGCAGGGGATTGTTGCCTTGTGCTGTTTCCAAGGGCTGCTCTTCCCTGCGCTGCCGCTCCGTGCATCCTCAGCCATTATCCCCCGCCTGCTCCTCCTCCTCCTCCTCCTCTCCCACGGCCGGGAGGACACTCCTCCACTCGCCCGCCGGAGATCCCCGGGCAGGTTGCCCCGGTGGGCTCCTCCCCGGGTGGTTCCCCGCCCGGGGTGCCGGTGCCGGTTCTGGTTCTGCCCCGCGGGTCGCTCAGCAGCGCCGGCATCCCGGTGCCGCTCGCCGGGCCGTGCCGCCGAGCCGGGGACCGGTTTGCGTTTCCAGGAGCGGATCTCAGCCGGGACCCAGCTCGGAGGCTTGGGGTGCAGGGGAGGTTTTGCAGAGCTGAGCTCTCCCGCATTCCCCGTTCTCCGAATCTGCTGCCTGAAGCATCTCCAGCCTCAGTGAGGCGTGAGGAAGCGGCACAGCGGGGCAGAGCCGAGAGCGGGCCCGGCTGCCTTTGTCGGGAGAACAAGGGCTGCGCTGGCGCCGGGGCCGCCGCGGCCCCGAGGGCTAAAAATACACCCGCGGATCATACAAAATAGATGTGGGGATGGGTGAGGCGCAGCACTGTGTTCGTCGTCCTCACTCACGTGGTGGCTCCTCACAACCCTGATGGTTTTTCTCCAGAGTGGTCTTCAGAGCCCTCGGGAGGGATGGGGGAGCAGTGCCTGGTTTTGGGTGGGCTCTGCAGGAGCCTGAGAAAATCTCAGAGATGACCCTGTGCTTAAGTCATAGGAGATAGGTTCCTGCTCAAGCAGGCTGTAGATATTCCAGATATTTCTCAGGAAATAGAGCTTCACCACAGTCTTAACTATTGGGAACCATAAATAAATCGTTCGAGGCAGGAAAAGGTGCTGAGCCCTATCCAGGAGCGGCAGCAGGAGCAGGTCACTGTCACTGCCCTGTGACATCCCCTAGGCCGGCGGGATTCACAGGAAAGGGCAGAGCAGGACCGCCGGCAGGCGGGTGTGCTCAGTCCGGTAGCGCCGGTCTGCGCCGCTCCGCCGGCTTCCCAGGGGAGGAGATGAGCAGCCGGAGAACGAGAGAGCCGGGAATGCCAGAGGTCTGCTCTTGCATAACAGCCCAGGAAGCTTCCAGCTGCGGTGGGAATGCCCGGATCACTGCCCAGAGGTCCTGAAGTGTGATAGAAAGGGAAGAAAGGGTAAGGGGCTGAGACACGCACGGAGCTTTAGTGAGTCTGGGGGATGCTACAAACCCGCATCCCGTGGGCTCCCGGCGCTGCCTGGCGTTTCCCAGTATTTGCAGTGAGGATTGGAAATCCCCTTCCCCGCTCCCACTGCCGTGGGGAGCTGACGTGAGCCTGGGCATCCCACTCAGTGCCCGGGTATCCCACCCAGCGTCTGGGCGGATGCACAGCGATGGAATCTGTGTCCCTGACCCGGCTTGGCCAGGGGTCTGTGCCCCTCACCAGTGGGACTCACTGTCCCACCGCAGTGCCGGTGCTGCTGAGGACAGGGAGGGATTGGGAGAACCCCCCGGGGCAGCCCGCTCCGTGCCGGGGCCGCTGCTGGGGGCTCGTTTTGGGGGGAGAAACGGCCAAAACGCGGCTCCGTTCGTGGCGCAGCGGCGGGAGCGTGTGCGGAGCGGCCGCCGGGCTGGGTGCGGGGGTGCAGGGGGTGCCGANGGGGAGGCCGGGCTGGCAGCGTCCACCCCGGCACCGGGCGGTCCCCGCTGCGCTCCGGGATCGGGATCCGTGGCCGCGGTGCCGGAGCCCGTGAGGGTTCGTGGCTGAGCCGGCCCGGTCAAGGGGCAAGGCGCGATGTGCGAGGGGCCCCGTTAAGTTTGTGTTGAGGATTCGTAATGCCCCTTATTTAGGGGCAACTGCCAGCAGAGCCTGGCGCTAACGGTCATCGCAGCCTCCTTTGGTCATCCAAAAGCTCCTGCCTTTGTAGGAAAAAGTTGGGTGAGGTGGAGTCTGGATAAAGGAGGAGAAAGCGAGGGGCCCGCTTGGGCTGGGTGAGCTGTGGGGCAATCAGACAAGCGAGGCAGCTTTCCCTCGGCTTTTCTTCTCCCGAATTCCTGCCCGTCTCCAGGAATTTCGTTGCAAGACGGGGCTCTCTGCGCAGGTATGTGCAGGGCTTGCGTGCCGGGAGGGGCGGGTGGGTGGCGAAGCCCTCTGGGGGTCGCCTGGGTTATGTGTGTGGTGTGTGCGATCGCCCGGTGCCGTTTTCCGTGTGGAAGTGCCCAGTGCCGTTCCCCTGGTCCCCAGAGGTGTGCGTGCCAGGGGCTGCACCGCGCTCAGCACTCGCAGCATCGCTTGCAGCGTCACCTCCGAAGGCGTCAGGGCAGATCTGAAGTAAACAGGCGCGGTGTGGGGCCGGGGCTGGGCTGTGGGGCAGCCAGTGGGTGCCCGGAGCTGGGGGCACAGACCCAGCAGCTCGGGGGGAGCAGCCTGGCAAGGCGCTGGCAGCGCTCGTGTGTGCAGGCGGAGGGACGGGGGGAGCGGGGATTTCTCGGCTTCTCACTCCAGTGAGCGTGACATTAACAATCCCAGCTATTTTCGGCTGCTTTTGGTGAAGGTTTGGCACTCGCTCACTGCCTCCAGCGATGCCTGGCACGGGCAGGGCTGCTCTGGCTGCTGCGTTGTATCCTGGGGGGCACAACCCGGGGTGGGCATCGATCACCATTGGGGAGTACCTTGTTTTTTCCCTTCTAATGTGCCCATCATTCTCTGGGAAGTCCAGGGCTTGTGGTCAGCTCGCAGTGTTTTGGGGGTGCCTCCTGCTGCCCGTTTGCAATCTGGTCATACCCAGAGCTGGAGGCCTGGCCATGCTGGGTACAGTGCAGAGATGAAGGCATTCTGCTTCCCAAACAGCTTCCTGTTTTCAGGCTAAAATGGTTGAGGCATGATAAAGCCTCACAAAGCAAGAAATTAAGGCTGTTTTTGTGGATAACAGATGGAGAAAGAGCCTGGAGTTGATAATTTTCGGGGAGGGCTGATTGCAGTGGCTGGGGCTGGCAGGGCTGCCTGGTCCTGGCTGTTGGTTGTAGCTCGTTCCTGGCTCTGGGGAGAGATGCCGAGGCTCTGTTTGATGTTTCACAGAAAATACTGAAGAATTTTGATTCCCCCCCTCCTTTGGAGTGATCTGTGTGATTGTTTGGCGCTGCAGAGAGCCCTGGCACGGGGCACATGGCAGCAGCCTGGGAACCTCTGCCGGTTGCTTTTGGGGACCGAGGGAGCCCCAGCCTGGCAGTGGCAGCTCGTGCTCCTCCCTGGCGGTCTGGGCACCGTGTGGGGACAGGCTTTGCAGGGCTGAGGTGCTGGAGGAGCTGTCACTGACAGGCTCCTCCCTGGGAGCCCGCTTGGTGCGAGGCTGGCCTCTCTGGTGGGCACCCTGTGCTGGGTGACAGGGCCGTGGCAGTGCCTCTCCTGTCCTTTACTGCTGCTCCTGGGCTGCCTGTGATGTTTTAGGATGGATACCGACCCTTCTCTGTGAAAACCACCCCTTGCAGCCTTCCTCCCCCAGGCTGGGCCGGTGCTGCGTACTCCGTTCGCTCCGCACTCACTCTGTGACAAGGGCTGGGGTTTTTCCTCTCTCCCAGTTTCGCTGTTTCTCCATCTCCCATCGCTAGAACACGTCGTCCTGAATTACCAGGATGACATCCCAGGCACTGGGATGGCTGGGCAGCCTGTGCTGGTGGCAGAGCCTGTCCCTCCACGCAGCTGCTGCTGCTCTGCCACCCTGCCCTGCACAGCAGGGTTGCTCTTTGCCCCCCAGGATGGGACAGTTGAGTTCTTTTGCCTCCGTGCTGAGGGGAGTCTCCCCAGCTGGAGGGGGGTGTTAGTGGGGCTTGAGCCAGCTGGCTTCAGGCACTGGGGAGGGTGAGGGTCCCCTCACTGCCCTCTCCAGCAGCTTGGGCCAAGTGTGCAGAGGTTTTCAGCTGTGCATTTCTTGAATTAGTTTGTCGGCACAGCTCTCAGCTGCTCAGCTGACGGTGGATAAATCCCTCTGAAGGTTATTGAGATAATAAAAGGCATGAGGGAAGTTCTGTAATTTATTTGAGTTCTCTTTTAATTTACAGCCTTACGGGGCGAGAGCCCAGTGGATAATGAGCCCGTATGGCAGATCTGCCCCTTTCCAAGGGCCGTGGCAGAGAGAGGGGAGCTGGGGAGGTTGGAGTCAGGGGAAGTGGAGGGGGCTGTGCTGGAGGTGCTGCAGTCGTGGAGCTGCGGCGGAGCCTGGAGCTCCTCGGGCATCACCAGGGAGCTGCCGCCAGTGGAGAGCTCTTCCATGGGGATGCTCCATCCCTGGCTGGGCTGGGATGCTGCTGACAGCAGCTTCTCCCTCCTCCCTCCTCTGGCTGCACAGGCAGCGGCGGCTGTTGGTGCTGTTCCAGTGCTTTCTGCTGGAATTGTTTGAGGTATTTTGGGATGTGTGTTCCTGCAAATTAATTGACAGGCTGGGGCAGCAGATGAGGAAGCAAAATCGTCTTCTCTGTCGTTTTGTAACTGAGATTGCTGTGGTTTGGAAGCTCTCATGAACCGGTCTGAGGGCAGCTCTCCCCTTCGCGCTGCTCGCAGATGCTCCAGGCAGCCTCGTCTCTTCCCCACCAGACAAGATTGAATTTCTAACGGGTAGAAACATGCACAGGAGCACAGGATCCCCTTTCCTGTTCCAGTAGCCACTGGGGATGTGTCCCCCCTCCTGCCACCCTTGTCACCTGGGAGGTTCGGGGGCTGAGAGGACGGATCCTGAGAGGGAAGAGGGCATCCAGAGGGTTTTCCTGATGGGCAGAGCTGTTTTCTCCCAGTGTTTTTCTGTTGGTTTGATGCCTAGAAAGGCTGATCTGGAACAGAGACTAGACAGAGCAAAAGGAATAAAACAGGGATTTATTGCAAGGCCCAGAAGGATTCACCCTGGGCAGTGCAAGAGCCCAGCGGGGGCTACAGCAGGATGGATCCAAGAGGGACCCTGCTCACGAATTTTTACACTTTTATAACTTTTGTTCATCCACATATTGGGGTCAATTGTTCAACCACAGCTTCAGGTTCTGAAGTCTCAACCCCCTGCCTTGCCCCTTTCCCATAGTTTGTGCTTTCTGGGTAACAGTCGTCCTTGTTTCTGTAGCTGGGAAGGGAATGTTTAGTCCAGATATCCTCTGAAGAGAACTTACTAACACCTGACACGAAGTTTCAGAGTGACACACCAAGCAGCAGAGAATCTGGAAAAATATGAAAGCTAAAACCCAAGGCATCAGGTTTTCCTAAAGGTGGAAGGAAGTGTGTGCTCTCATGGGCCCTGCCAGATTGGCCGAGTTTCCCCTTCAGGATGCTTTTCTACCTGGGGGAAAAAAAATAAATTTCAAAAAGGCTCTTTTGGAATCTGGGCTGGTGCTACTGTGGGAGGTGTGAGATGCTCTGAGGTGGGGATGGGATTTTCAAGCCCCAGCAGGTTCCCTCCTGTCCTGTCCTGTCCTGTCCTGTCCTGTCCTGTCCTGTCCTGTCCTGTCCTCTCCTCTCCTCTCCTCTCCTCTCCTCTCCTCTCCTCAGCACTACCCAGGCAGGAGGTGGGGGTAAAATGGAATTTCCATATATAAGACCTGGACTAGTAGATTTTGAATGGAACCACTGCTGCTCCCTCTGGGCACTCTGGATTTGGGGGTTCCTGAAAGTGGGGATGTGGGCAGTGTCCTGGGAGCTGTAATCTGCCAGATAATCAGAGGGACCTGTGAGTGTGCCCTGAGAAACAGGGCCGTTGAGGCTGGGGAAGTCACCACAGCTGGAATTTATGGAAGTGATAAAACAACTTTTGACACCAGGCTCAGCTCCCGGCAGCTCCTCTGCAGCAAGAGAGAATATTTTCCTCCTGTTGGATCAATAAACAATTAATTCCAAAGCAGGAGCTGGAGCAAAAGGGAGAGTTTTCCAGGCTTCTAAACTCTTAATCAAGCTCTGGGTGAAACACAGATGTGAGAAGCTGAGACCTGCTGATAAAATCTTGACCTTGATAACGGGTTCCTCAGTTCCTGGGCCATGGATGATACTTCCTTGGCTGAATAAATCCTCTTGTAAATATAGAACTTGTTCCCCAATATTTATGTTTCCAACATGTTTAATGTAGCTTTGCTTAATAATCTGCTTCAAAACGCTGACTTTCCCCCCCCACATTTTAATTGGATTCTAATTTCCATTCAGAATCAGCTTAATTTAAATGAGTTTAAAAATATAGTAAATAATACTTATAATTCACTTACTCTTACCATAAGCTGTGAAAATAAAGACTCAAATAACCCTTTAAAGCTGCTCATGGTGCAGCCCTCTCCTTAGCAGAAGCCCTGGCATCCTTGGTAGCTGGGGGATTTGTGCCCAGCCGGGCTCAGGGAGCTCTCAGTTCTTTGGNTTATAACTTTTGTTCATCCACATATTGGGGTCAATTGTTCAACCACAGCTTCAGGTTCTGAAGTCTCAACCCCCTGCCTTGCCCCTTTCCCATAGTTTGTGCTTTCTGGGTAACAGTCGTCCTTGTTTCTGTAGCTGGGAAGGGAATGTTTAGTCCAGATATCCTCTGAAGAGAACTTACTAACACCTGACACGAAGTTTCAGAGTGACACACCAAGCAGCAGAGAATCTGGAAAAATATGAAAGCTAAAACCCAAGGCATCAGGTTTTCCTAAAGGTGGAAGGAAGTGTGTGCTCTCATGGGCCCTGCCAGATTGGCCGAGTTTCCCCTTCAGGATGCTTTTCTACCTGGGGGAAAAAAAATAAATTTCAAAAAGGCTCTTTTGGAATCTGGGCTGGTGCTACTGTGGGAGGTGTGAGATGCTCTGAGGTGGGGATGGGATTTTCAAGCCCCAGCAGGTTCCCTCCNCAATAAACAATTAATTCCAAAGCAGGAGCTGGAGCAAAAGGGAGAGTTTTCCAGGCTTCTAAACTCTTAATCAAGCTCTGGGTGAAACACAGATGTGAGAAGCTGAGACCTGCTGATAAAATCTTGACCTTGATAACGGGTTCCTCAGTTCCTGGGCCATGGATGATACTTCCTTGGCTGAATAAATCCTCTTGTAAATATAGAACTTGTTCCCCAATATTTATGTTTCCAACATGTTTAATGTAGCTTTGCTTAATAATCTGCTTCAAAACGCTGACTTTCCCCCCCCACATTTTAATTGGATTCTAATTTCCATTCAGAATCAGCTTAATTTAAATGAGTTTAAAAATATAGTAAATAATACTTATAATTCACTTACTCTTACCATAAGCTGTGAAAATAAAGACTCAAATAACCCTTTAAAGCTGCTCATGGTGCAGCCCTCTCCTTAGCAGAAGCCCTGGCATCCTTGGTAGCTGGGGGATTTGTGCCCAGCCGGGCTCAGGGAGCTCTCAGTTCTTTGGGGGCAGGAGGGGACAGCTGGGGGTGATGGCACTGCTGTCCTGTGCCCCTGGCTTTGGGAGGTCCCAGGTCACTGCTGACAAACCTTTGGCTCTGGCAGGGCCTCCAGCAGCCTGTGCTGCCCTGGCTGCTGGAAATGGAGCTTCCCTGAGCAGTGCTGGGCTCCAGCCTGGGGTGGGGGTGTGCTCTTGGGGCGTGGGTGCCTCCAGCACAGTCTGTTTGTGGGCTGGGAGGGGCTGCTCGCTCTCCAGGGCTCGCTGGGGGTGTCCAAGAGTCTGTTTTGCAGGAAGAAGGGTTTAGGGACCTCTCAGAATCTGTGCTCTGGGTTGTGGGCAGTGATGGCAGCTCTGCCACACCATAGGGGTGTGAGGTGCTGGGGGTGGGCACTGGTTTGCTGCTTTCTGGCCCTGGGATGGTGATCCTGGAGGTCAGGGTGTCACTGCCCCGGTGCCCGAATCCCTCTCTGGCAGGATCAGGACTGCAGGGCCCCGTGTGCAGGTGTTCAGCACACCTGATGATGCTGGAGAACATCCCCCTGAGCCGGGGCCGTGGGCAGCCCAGGGCTCCTGCTGCAGCCGCCAGACCCAGGGTCCAGCCCCCGCCGGGTGCCTGGGATGCTCCCGAGGGCAGTGCTGTGCTGGGGGCAGCGTGCTGGCGTGGCACGATGTGGCAGCAGCACCGGTGGGGCTCTCCCTGTGTCCCCTCCCCAGAGCCCCCCGAGCCGTGAGCGGGCGGGGGCTGCCTGGGAAGGCTCTCACCAGCAGGTCCATCTGGGAAGGTGCTTCACGGACTGTGCAAATCCCGGCGTGGAGGGAGGCCGAAATCGTTCCGAGCATAGCCAGGGTTTTTTTTAAATAAAGCTCTCTCCAGTATATTGCAGGAGTAATTAGGAATCCTGAGCTGGCTGGATCTCGATCTTTATAGCAACACAGCTGATAAAGCATGATTCAGGGACCTCGTTAGCTTTTTTTAAAGAAGTTTTTATTTAACTTCCGTGAAGTTGCCATGGTTACCCCTGTGCATGGCTTCCCTGCCTCTCCTGCCTTGAGTGCAGCTGCCAGTGTTGAGAATTAAACATCTACATTTGGAGCAGCCCGGGGTGTGGGAGCCTTGTCCCTTTGCCCACCCGGGAGAAGGCTCCTGTTCGAGCTGTTTGATGTGGTACAGCTCAGCCGGGGCTGTCCAAGAGCTTTTTTCTGGAGCAGGCAGGGGAGGGGGCTGCCCTGTTGGTGTCATTGGTGACATGGAATGTGCACAGCCTGGATGCTCCCGCTGTGTGACACGAAGCTGCCGTGGGGCACGGGAGGCACTGGGGCTACTGGGAGGGTGGTGGGACACACTGGGAGCAGGGGCCAGTGCCCTGAGTCCCACCTCACTGTGGTTTGGCTGGCAGGGCCTCGCTGCCCAGGGGCCGGTGGAGGCAGGGGCTTTCACGGGTCCCAGATGAGCTGCCCCTGGTCCCGTGCTGGGAGGTCACAGATGTGGGCACAGGGGAGCCCGGGTGGGGAAGGAGATCAGCCCGTGTCTGTGACAATGGCCATGATGTAGGGTACTCACAGAGGTGGTTTGTGATTATGTGCCTTGAGCCAGGGGCTGGGGAGCCAGCGAGGCAGCAGCTGCCCCCTGCTCGGTTCTGGGCGCTGGGGGGATGCTCCAGGAAGGACAGAAAGGAGTTGGTCAGTCGTTGGGTGGCAAGGTGAAGCTGTGCTGTGTCCTGCCAGCGCAGGGCTGTGATCTCTGCTGGCAGGGGCACCGGGGCTGGCAGTGCCCGGTGCTGCTGCTGCGCCGCTTCCCATCCCCGTGGCGCTGGCCCGGGAACGGCGCCTTGCGCTGGGCCGGCGCTGGTGGCCATCTGTCCGGGCAGGGCTGGACTCTGTCCTCATTCTGTCAGAGTTTTGTCAAGCTTCCCCCCTGCTCCTCTTGGCGTTTTCAGCAGCGCAGGGTGGGAGGGTGCGTGGGAAGTGAAGCCGCACCAGAAATAATCCTGCGCGTCCGGGGTGCGAGCGGCGCTGCGGGGCGGCTCCGCTCCCCCTGCCCGCCGGCTCCTCGCTGGGCTCAGAGAGTGCCCCGGCTGAGGGCAGCAGCTTTCATTTGTTTGTCTCCCCGTCTTCCTCCTCCTCCTCCCTTCCTTTATTTCTCTTTTCCCTTCTTCATTTTCCTTCCCGATGAAAGATTTTCGCGCAGTGTCAAGGCAATGTGACCTGGTTCCGTAATAAAGAGGAGGCTTATTAGAATTAAAGCCCAACAGTGTTAAAAAAGCAATCTTTGCAAGATTGAGGCCATGAGGGAATTGTAAATTCTCAGCAAAGACCTCATTTAAAGACTGGGATGAAAACACATGCGCATGCATGCACCGAGGCCTGCCACTGAGGGCACATCTGGTTCAAGAAGAATTTTGGGGAAGGATTGGAAGTGTTTGGGTCCTCATGGCTTNGCCGTGGCTTTGGCCCCGTCCTGCCCGCGGCACTTCTCCCTCCCGCCTGTCGCGATGGCCGCGACCTGCCCGGGGAGCAGCCGAGCGCTGCCGTGCCGGGCAGAAGGGCTGCAGTGGGCAGCAGGTGAAGAGACCCCACTCCCCTCCCTTCCTCCTCCTGTGTTCTCCTCCGTGGCCGCATCCCCACGGCTGCGGGGAGCGAGCACAGAGCGGCAGAGCTGTCGGAGCGGCAGCGGTCCCCGCGGGGCCCNTTGGCGTTTTCAGCAGCGCAGGGTGGGAGGGTGCGTGGGAAGTGAAGCCGCACCAGAAATAATCCTGCGCGTCCGGGGTGCGAGCGGCGCTGCGGGGCGGCTCCGCTCCCCCTGCCCGCCGGCTCCTCGCTGGGCTCAGAGAGTGCCCCGGCTGAGGGCAGCAGCTTTCATTTGTTTGTCTCCCCGTCTTCCTCCTCCTCCTCCCTTCCTTTATTTCTCTTTTCCCTTCTTCATTTTCCTTCCCGATGAAAGATTTTCGCGCAGTGTCAAGGCAATGTGACCTGGTTCCGTAATAAAGAGGAGGCTTATTAGAATTAAAGCCCAACAGTGTTAAAAAAGCAATCTTTGCAAGATTGAGGCCATGAGGGAATTGTAAATTCTCAGCAAAGACCTCATTTAAAGACTGGGATGAAAACACATGCGCATGCATGCACCGGGGCCTGCCACTGAGGGCACATCTGGTTCAAGAAGAATTTTGGGGAAGGATTGGAAGTGTTTGGGTCCTCATGGCTTTGCTCGGGATCCTCCTGCTGGTTGGGCACGTTGGTGGCTGTGCTGGCTCCGTGAATATCGCTTGAGTTTGGGTTTGTTTTCCTCGTTCTCCGGGGATCCCCTCCCCGTAGCCCCCCCTCCGCTGCCTCCCCGCTCAGCCCCTCCCGGCGCAGCCGCCCACCTGCCGCGGGGTGGGAGCGATGGCAGCCGGTGAGTCAGGCTGCCCGGGCTCCCCCCGGCTCAGCGCAGCCCTCTTCCAGCTGCTCGCCGCAGAAGCTTCCCTCGGGCTGGGGTGGCTGGGGAGAGCCGGGGTGGGCTGTCCCTCCCTGGGGCCGGGAGTGCCGCTTCGTGTGCCCCCCGCCCCTTGGCCGGCTGCGGGT